>LQNK01000569.1:345374-370446 GCA_001586405.1 Phoebis sennae | reverse complement strand
ATGGCGATTTATAACAATTAAAATAATTTATAGGTTGTATTTTGTTAAACAAAATTTGGTGTAATTTTTTATTAATTTTGTAATATTTATTTTATTCAGAATATTCTTTTAGTTCTTTGTTAAATAACTTATTACAATTTTTAAATTAAGAATATAAATAAAAAATAAATATTCCTGGAATTTTAACATTACGCCATCTAGTCACAAGCTTATTTGAAAGTTTATTAATCAATGTGGAAATAGGGTGAAAAAGAGTTTAAATCTATGTTTTTCATTCTGGGAATGTATGATTAATGAACCTAGTAATTTCATTGAAATACCGTCGTCTCCACCCTGTATGAAAATATAATTAGATCATGTAAGGGTCTTTCAAAAGGCTTATTTTGAAGAATACCTTTTGTACGAAGAACCTTGTATTGAAGGCTTAAATAAATTTACTCTAATTCAATCTTCTATGAACTTCACGAGAGTTTTTTACGCCTTTATTCTCCGAAAATAGGATAAAGGACTTTTTCACTGTCCGGTATTCTTGTGGTTAATAATAAATACTCATACTAGTGGTTCGCTCCGATCCAGACCTCGCGTTGTGATGTAAATGAAGAACCTTCATTTGATACCACTGGTCAAATTTGTATTAAACTTGCATATTTGACCCCTCCTTTATCTTCGTAATCCTACCGATTTCGCTCATCTTCGAAGTCGTCCAAATAATAGTATAATCTTGTGTTTGTTTTAACGCGAGTACTTTCCATTTTAAATAAAACACTTTTTAAAGGATTTTACTCGCTTTAAAGTGCTCGAAACGTCGGGTTAAATAATAATGTATAATAAACCGCGTTTAAAATCCTTTAAAAAGTATTTTTTTTTTAAATCGTCCAAATAATCTTCATTTACTCTTATTTTATTTTATTTATTTGTGCATTAGCACATAAAGAGGAAAGATTTGATTTTTCGTTTGTTTATTTGAAATGAATAGGCTTCGAAATTACTGAACAAATTTGTATGAAATTTTGTGCAAAGATTATTTGAGGAATGATAGTTTTTATGACTTCACGTAAAACACGGTCTTCCAATGTTCGGATTAAAGCCCTTTTATTTGTGGGTGTCTGATTTTTAATGGACTATATTTTAATATCGTAGTTAATTTATTAACAAAATTTTTTTGTTACAGGGAACTGAGTAAATACAAACGCAGCATAAGAAATTCAAGAACATAGCAAAAGTAAGTCATTTAAAAATAACATTTATAACCGACATTTAAAGAAGCCAATGTCGTTGGCGTATATTTTATGCTCATTATAGAGTTGTTTTGTAACCTTTAAATATCTAGTTGACTATCCGCCTAGTTGTACAATTAGTCTTATTATTTCTTTGTATCTTTGTTTCACTATTTATTGTACAAATAAAGAGTTTAAATAAAAAAAATAATAATAAATATCCAATGTTTTTTTAGGTAAATTAGAAATACGATAGTTTATCTCGAAAATCCGACGTGAACGGGAAATATAAGCGGGTGAATCCAGGCATAGCTATTAAAGTCATTAAATAAATTAATTCCAGTTTTACGATTTTTATAATAAACTTTTAATTAACGTTGAAATTCAATTTACAGCCATCGTAGTTCGAAATTCATTTAATATTATCACATTATCAATAACCTATAGTGTGTATTGTTATCTCCTGATGAAATTTGGCTTATAATGGTAATATCAAGTTTAATCATACTTATATTATAAATGCGAAAGTTTGAAGATGTATGTATGTGTGTTTGTTAATCTTTCATTAACAAACACACATACATACACCACCACCATCATTGTGACGAAACACGGTAAATTGGCTAATATTGGTTTTTAAATATTTTTGGAATTCTAGCAAAGTTTATTGAGTTAAGTTATCAAAATAGCTTCAACTGTAAATATAAATAGATATTCTAGGACATTCAACACTACGCCATCTTGTCCCAAACTAAGCAAAGCTTGTACCATGGGCACTAAATAATTGATAAACATACTTTACTTTTTCTTTACATACTTTTTTTGTAAATACATACATACTATAGATAGATAAACATCCAGACTGTAGAAAATTACAATGTTCATCACATAATAATTTTCTACTCGTGGGTATCGAACTCACACCCTCCAACTCAATAGGTAATTGTTATTATATTTCATTTCAAGTAATTTCCGTGAAACTAGTTCACTTTTTTTCACATCTGGGGCTTTATTCGCTATGGCACAAAACTTAATGTGCTATGACTTATCCTGCCTTTAACTCAAACACGGAATTCAATCATACAACTACAAGATATTTATTTATTTACTGGCTTTCCGCCCGCGGCTTCGCACGCGTGTGCTACTAATTTCTGTATTTTTTAGAGACGCACAACAAAAGTTTGAAAAAACTACGGTCGCAGGACCGCTGATATATGCGCATGTCCTGTGTTTAGTTCTATGTTCATATTCATGTCTAAGTTGTAGTGTTTTTTATAATTTTCTATGGAAATAGGTTTCGCCTCTTCAAAATACAGAAAATTGTAGCTCACGCGAGCGAAGCCGCGGGTGGAGAGTTAGTTATTTTGTTAAGGTTTTTGAGAATTTATTGAGTGTTTTTACCGTATCTATACGTTTACAGTACAAAAAAAAACATGACCGCAAGTGAACCAAAATCTCACATTGTCACGTGGTATGACATTTTCACGACTTTAGAAGCGTATATCTCAAAAAATATTTAATTTAGCAAAAACATACTGAGAAACCTCTATTTCATTTTTAAAGACCTATCTAATGACACCTCATTTAATGATATATTCGCGAATTAATTTTTTTACCCTCCGTTTACATGTATGAAGAGCCACCCCTAAAATTATGTTTTTCAAATAAAATATAGCCTATAAGTTGCAACTAATATTGGCCTATCAGCATGTGAAATTTTATCAATATCTGCGAAGTGGTTATAACGTGATTTACGCACATACAAACAGATAAACAGACAAACAGACAAACAGAAAAAAAAAATTCTAACCATGGTTTTGGTATCTATAGAACATACATATTGCATACCAATTACTCTTTTTGAAAAATATTCAATGTACAGAAATGGTTCGGTTACTGTTTTATTATATGCATAGATATTCCGTAAGCCATAAGATAGATTGTCTATGAATACTTATTGACACGCGAACGTTCAAAAACTAAATACCGATTCGTCTGGTAAACATTCGATTTGTTTTAATTTCAATTTCACATATAGCACGGTAACACTCAGAATAATACTAAGACTACTCAGAAGAATAATACTAAAGCATAGAAGGTAAAATAGCAACTAATCTCTTGCAAAGTTGTGCCTAGTTCGCACCGGTGTAAGTACCACCCCCCAGTAGATCGGTGTGAAGCAGTATTGCATTGTGTTTCGTTCGGTGAGCGGGTACCCGGAGGCCTTTGTTCCCATCCCATTCCTCTCCTGTTTTAACCACCTCCTAATTTCCTTTCATTAATCCTCTCGCTATTTCCTCCCCTTCCTTCAAGCCGGCAAGGCATCTGCGACACTTTAGTGTTGTGGATATTCATGGGCTGCGGTCAATCGCTTAACATCAGGTGAACCGCAAGGCCCGCTTGCCTGCTGTCACATAAAAAATATATGCTGTATTTTTACTTATGGAGCGACTTTAAAGTTAGAGAGGGATACATATACAGAAAAATTTGGTATGTAGTCACAAGATGAATTGTCACTTCTTATCACGTCTAATTACGCGGCCAAATTTGATGGTATTCTTAATGTCTGATAGTTATTATTCTGAGTGGTAAGAAATCATGTACCATAGCGAATAAAGCCCTTGTAACACATATTTCATCTGTGGTGACGTTCGCATTGCACTGATGCAATGAGTTGTAGCCTTTTTGATTGAAAACTTTATCTTCGTCATTTTTCAATGGATTTCAATCACGCTAAATGGAATATTCGTATACAGAACCGTGTTTTAAATCGAATTTCATCACGCAAATACTTGTCCAGAAGTTCGAAGTAAAAATTGGTTTTTGAGCAGAACGTTTTATTATATTTTTTATTATTCGTTTTTTATTGGCTTCCACATTTTACTTATATCTAGTCTTACACCCGTATTCTGATACGTATCTCGAGCATTCCTAGACTTCACTCAACCTCTGTCAACGAAAATTTACATTCTGAGTCAGAAAAAACTCTACTAACTCACGTCCACTCACGTTAAGAAAATTACGGAGAAGAAAATTTAACATCTCCATTCGTTACTTAGATCTATTTATTAAAATATTATATTGTTATGTTATGAATTTTCTATTGAAATTTGCCATACGTCATATTTGACGCAACCTGAGTGAAAGTAAAATTAAGGTAACTTCTTAGAATACGGGTGAAAGTCTATTTGCTACTATAGAATAAATTGAAATATAGAGTCATTTATCTAACAACTGCCTCGTTGGTCTAGTGGTTGCATCTTTGACTACAGATCGAGGGGTCCCGGGTTCGATTCCCGGGTGGGGCCAAAAAAAAAATGTTATTAGGATTTTTCTGACAAAGAAATCATAGTAACAGCCCTGAGTTTGGAAGTTGGCGGTGTTGGAACACCCCTGTGCCTCGGAGAGCACGTAAAGCCGTCGGTCCTGCGCCTGAACTCTCACCGGTCGTGTCGGTCTGCCGTCCCATCGGGTTATGAGATTAAAAGGAAAAGAGAGTGCACCTGTGTTCGCGCGTACACTTGTGCACTATAATATCTTCTGCGCAGCTGGCTAGTCTCTGTTGAGATTGGCCACCAGGGCCGAAATCGGTCTGGGGAGCTATTATATTATTATTATCTAAGCAACGCTTTTACTAAAATAATTATCTATTGTTGTTGTTCTATGTTGTTTAAGAGTTAATAGAGAAGTAAACTAGGAAACTATGGCAGTGTTAATTTGACAGATAAATAAAAAGCGTCAACGGGGTTATTACCAGCGATTGTTCTCGAATGTTCTCTACGGCTAGCAATTATTGCAAACGAGGAAAATTTTTCTTTTTGTTTTCTTCTGTTTAAGTTTAATTTTAGGTTAAGTGTTACCTAAATTAAGTGAACTAGTGAGTTTTTTACGGCCGTTTTCAATAATGTATCAAAGATTATGGATAGAGAGTAATCTCAGATTAAATGACATTTCATTGTCAAATGTTATATATGTTTAGATTGCACGCATTATAGCATTGAAACAGACCCGCCATTTGACCATCCGTCAAATCGCGGCAGGCCTGTTTCAATGCTAGTTATTTGATAGACCTTGACTACCCTATTGGAGCAGAAGATGTGACAGTGGTCTGTTGCGCCGGAGTGTGTGGGTTCGATCCCCACTAGTAAAAAATTATGATGTGATGAACATTGTAATTTTCTACTGCCTGGGTGTTTATCTATAGCATGTATGTATTTACAAAAAAAAGTATGTTTAAGTATGTCTATCAGTTATCTAGTTTCCATAGTACGAGCGTTGCTTAGTTTGGGACTAGATGGCGTTGTGTAAAATGTCCGAGAGAATATTTATTATAGCATTGAAACAGGCCTGCTATTTGATCGCCCGTCAAATCGCGGCAGGCCTGTTTCAATGCTATTTATCTGACAGATAAATAAGTGTCAACAGGCCTTATTCGGCGTGATTACGAGTGATTGTTCTAGAGTGTTCTCCACAGCTAGCGATTACTGGAAACGAGGCAAAATTGTTTTTTCCTTTTGTTTTATCGCTTAAGTATGGAGTTAGATTAAGAAAGCAAGTAAAATTGAGTAAAGCGGGGGGTTTCTTAATAAAACGAAAAACAGTGTTATTAAAAATGTTATCCTCTGTGTAGGCTTAAGCCCAGCTTAGTTAAATATTATTCTATATTTTAAGGATATAATTTACTTCGTTTTCATTGCAAATTGATTTAACAGATAAATACGACAGCAATGAGTAAAAAGAAAACAAAACACTTACTTAAAAATACTTTACGCAAAAATGCAGTCTTGTACTTTGACTATATTCGTGTCGAATAGTCATGAAATGCCTAGTCTCTATAAAAATAAAACGAGTCGTTTTACTAACACACAGTAGACTATCCTACTAGGCGTTAGTCTAAAGCGTAGCTATAATAAACTAGTCGCCAATATAACTAGCAAAAATTGGTTCCGATTGGTTGATTATAACCACTTAATGAAAACGATTCGTATGTTAGACCGTGACGTTCCGTCGTTTGCACCTAAAGCCACAGTTGTCCTAATTTATCCCTGCTATTGATTTGACAGATAAAAAGCGTCAACGGGGTTATTACGAGCGATTGTTCTCGAACGTAGTAATAATAAATTAATTTATTCTCACAATCAAATCAAAATTGTGGCACACTATTTTTGACAAACCTATTACTATGCCACGAAGATCGCTTCCTCTAGATTCACCTGTGTTGAAGATGAACTACTACAAGAGATCATATCTGTACCACTGCGCCAATCGGGTAAAAATTGTATTAATTTTATATGTGATGTTTGACTAGCTCTGTAGTTTTATAAAGCCACAGTTGTCCTAATTTATCCTTGCTATTGATTTGACAGATAAAAAGCGTCAACGGGGTTATTACGAGCGATTGTTCTGAAACGTAATAATAATTCTCACAATCAAATCAAAATTGTGGCACATACATTTTGATACACCTATTACTATGCCACGATCGCTTCCTCTAGATTAGACGAACTACTACAAGAGATCATATTATCTGTATCCACTGCGCCAATCGGGTCAAAATTTTATTAATTTTATATGTAATGTATAATAATAGTTCTTTCATAGTTATCATAATTTAGCATCCGTTCATGGTGTTAGTTCCCATCAAGGACCCTGTTCCGTCTGATTTGCCTGGAATATTTTAAACACGATGGAATTGCCATAAACGTATGTACAAAAATTCCTTAAAAATATGAAATGAAATGAATACACTTTATTGTACACCCCATTAAAGTAATCAAACATGTAACATAGGTAAAAAAACCACATAAAAAAGAATGAACATGCACAAATGGCGGTCTTATGGCTATTTAGCCATCTCTTCCAGGCAACCATTTTGGGAAGTGAAACTTAGTTCAAAAAACACAGAAAAAGTAGGTGGCATAAAGCGGTAAAATTTAAGTGAATTATAAAATAAATAGAAAACAAAAAAAGTTATCATAATTACTCCTTGCTATTGATTTGACAGATAAAAAGCGTCAACGGGGTTATTACGAGCGATTGTTCTCGAACGTTCCCACAGCTAGCAATTACTCGCAACGAGGCAAACTTGTTTTTTCCTTTTCGGAATCAAACGCATTGTTCTCAGTTATATTGCTTTTGTAATGGTTTTGAGATGAAGAGGTCTGTTTGTCTAGTATGTACGGAATTCTTGTGAAAAAACTAATTACTTAGGAAGGGTATGGTAATTTTGAGGTTACTCTCTAATCGTATTTACGTATTTTACGAAGGCATTTACAGAAATAAATGTTGATGCAAATAATACTACGTTCTCTGTAAAGAAGAAATGATTGTGTTAATGATGATAATGAATCTCGACTCTGAGACCTCGCTTCGCTCGCTCGAATACATGTGTCGCCACCCCATTTCTACCCGTGGGTGTCGTAAGGGGCGATAGAGCGTAATCCTGCTGCATAATATGTTCAGCATTAAAAGAGTGAGAGCCGAGAATTCCACAATTGGGCCAAGCTCGCACCGGTGTAAGTACCACCAGCAGAAGACCGGCGTGAAGCAGTATTGCATTGTGTTTCGTACGGTGAGCGGGTGCCCGGAGGCCTGTATTCCCATCCTATTTCTCTTCCATCTTGTTCTACTCCTCTCCCAATTTCCCGTCATTGATCCACTCCCTATACCCAAGGCATCTGCGAAGGTTTGCTGTAGTGGATGCACATGGGCTGCGGTCAGTCACTTAACATCAGGTGAACCGTATGCTCCTTTTGCCTGCTTTTACATGAAAAAGTATCTTTATATTTATAGCTTTAAATATACATTAAACCTTCCTTTCCACTAAGATAGCTGTATCATAGCTTATCAACTAGGTATAGAGCTATAAAGATCAGACGGGGCGGAATTTAATTTAGGTTCAAATGAAGCTTTGGCCCGGCGATGTCTATTACCATCGGTGCTCTTCAATTAGCGGGATTCAATTAAACTAGCTGACTTGCTAAGATAGTGACGTCATGTATGGATAGCAGAAAAATGTTTGTGAATAATGACGTAAATAGTTGAATATTTATCGCCCTACTAAATTTGTTTATTAACTATTGTCTATTGTTGTTCGGGCTGGTTTCCACAAATCGCCTATTTTGTGCGTTATATTAAATATTTTGTTTATTTATTTATTTATTTATTTATTTATTGAAGGTTTACCAGTAAATTGGTACACAGAAAAAAAAGTGTAATGAATAATTTTATTGATTTAGTCATGTACATATACTTCATAGATTTAAGAGGATGCATTCCAAAATTTCGTGTTTTTTTCTTAATATCATGTACTGGGCTGGAACTATCCTACACTGCAATTATGTCTACATGAGTTACACTGATAACGAATAACTTTAAAACTATTATTTTCACTCATGATTTCGTTGTCAAATATTTCGTGCAATATTTTTTGTGATTTAGAAATAATTATAAAATAATTAATATGGGAGTTATTTTTCTATGCAAGAACTGGTTTAAAAAATGTTAATATGAGATGACTTTGCATTATTTTTTTTAAATCTAATTGGCATTTATCGTAATTGGGATCTATTGTGCACTTAAACATAATACATTTTGTTGGACAAATGCATAAAATTATAGATTAAGTATTTCTATCATGGTTAAATTTTCCACGAAATATTGTGTCAATGTGAGTTTTCGAGATATACTATGACAAGATTACCTTCACATTGAAAAACTGTCAATATAAAACGTATTTTAACTCTGTAGTGCACTAGTATATATAATTCTAAAACCGTTATTATCTTTGAATAATTTTTTAATTTCTCTGAGAGATTGCCCTTGAAAAAACATAAAATTTTGTAATGTACCCTCTTAAACGGATTTTAATAAAAACCGCGTCTTGCCATGCCGGCTATGGAAATATAAATATTTTCCTGCAAGTTAAGTGTCCTTATGAATTTAAGCGATACCTTAAATGCTTTTAAAATTAACCCCTAGGCCAAAATTCCATAGGTCACACGCGTCAGAGAAATTGATAAATATTTTTGAAATATTATACATGGTGTTTAAAATTAATTGCGGATATTCGATACGTTTGAAGCACACGTCGTTATTGACGAGGGTTCTTAACACCTTGTTAAATATCTGTAATGAGGCCGAGAATATACATCGAAATAAGATTTTTGGGGTTTATTTATTTATTCTTCATTGTACACAATTACAGAAAAAAGTATATAAATTACAGAGATTATAAAAAGATGTACAATCGGCGTCCGTATATATATATACTACTATATGCCATCTCTTATAGACAACCTACATGGAACAAAGGATAGAACAATCATATATAGGTAGAAGGTAAATGAGAAGAAATTATATAAACAAATAATATAGTACATATACATAATACATACAATAACAGAAAGGAAAAACATAATATACACATTTATAATATAATACATAATAAGTATACTGTTGATAACCTAATAACAAACTGGCAGATTTTGAGCACGTCTAATAGTTTCTAGCAATGCATTCCATAGACGGATCGCTATTACTGTAAAAGAATGACTGTAAAAGTTTGTAGTATGAATTTCTTCTGAAGGAGCTCTATGAATGGAAAATGTTATTTAAACATGGTTGATACCACGAAACAGATAGGTTACTTACTGGCCAGGGTGATGACATCAAAATGGATCACCTCCGACAATTAAAGACGCCATTGTTTTTACAGAGGACGACCTCTTCCCGGTCTTTTGCTGGTGGTACTTACACCGGTGCGAGCTTGGCCCAATCGTGCAATGCTCGGTTCCACTTTTATAGCAGAAGATGTTATGCAGCAGAGTACTCTCTGTCGCTACACCCATGGGTAGAAGTGGGGTGGTGACACACGTATTTTAACCTGTCGCCACACGGGTTGGAAGTTAGGATTTGCTTTTTTCAGATATCTCTTTGACAAAAGGGACATGTTGTATATTTCTTTCAGTCTATTTTTTAGTTCGTCTATCTATTAGTTTGTTTCTCAATTTGTTTTGTTTTTTGTTAAAGGTTTTCATCATATAGTTCATGTTATTAAAACGTATTCTTCTTTAGACAGAAACATGGATAGTTTGAGCGTAATTTTAAGATTATTAAAACATTTAAGAATTGAAAACTTAAGAGACGAAGTTTTTGCTGAAGAAACTCGTTAAAAAAACTAAACATTTACTGTGAATGTTTGCACATTTTATAACGAGCGGCTTAAGCAATCTCTAATGAGGTCCAAAGTAAATGTTATTAGAAGTAATGACGTCACAAACTATGAATTTTGTAAAAATTAAGCTTTTACTTAAGTTTGGTTCTTGTAATAACACGAATCAATCTCAATCTTTTCGAAATTTTTTATACCAAAGAGCACAATTTTTAAATAATGTAATAAGTATTTCAAAATAATAATTTCTAATGTGATTAGTATTTTTTTTTTATAGTTCAACACCGAGTCACACATTGAGAAGAAACTGGTACTCTTAACACACAATCAACCTAACTAGAGAGCCAGGGCTTCATACATTTAATTGTATCAAATAAGTTAAAACAATAAATGCATTTTTATTTTTTTTTATTGAATGGTGAAATACAGGATGTTGCTTTTTGTATGCATCGCGTTCGAAAAATTATTATAAAATATGCTGCTTTCATTTTTATTTCTTATTATACCTTACCAATTTTGTTTATCTGTTTAAATTAATGTTTGCACATTTTATAACGAGGGATTGTCTCTAAAGGCTTAGAATAAACGTTATCAAAAATAATGAAGAAAATGAGCACAGTGGAAAGTATGAAACAAACGTCTAATAATAGACATTTAACGACTCTCGTATTATGAAGATTATACATTAAAAAGGAAAAAATTAGACATATTTATTGAAAAGGAAAAATTATGAGTATTATTATAGTTAAGGTTTAATGGTTAAGGTATGTTTTTACGGAAATAACTTCATAAGAATTATTCGTTGGTTAATGGCTGAATTTTAACGGAGATAATATTTAAAAACATAATAAATAATACTGCCTCATGAAGGCTTTATAGGCATAGTGGGCTCACGTATGTTTTTTCTTCGTGATATACAAGTTAAACATTTTTTTTTCATAATTAAATTAAACTCGCTGTGCCCCGTGGTTTACCCGCGAAAAAAGGTATTCTATGCCCTTTCTCGGGTTTTCAAACTACATTGGATCAAAATTTCATCCGAATCGGTTCAGTGGTTTAGACGTAAAGAATAGAAAGACTCACAAACTTTCGCGTTTATAACATTAGTAAGGATTTCCTGACGTCCTCAAAATGTTAATTCATTTATATTAGTACCCAAGATTTATCATTCAATAATAATCACTAACAGTTTAAAAATAACGAACATAAGAATTAATTTGACCTAAATGATTGAATGATTTGAGTTGAAATTATGTATACGTATTATTTATAGTGATAATAATAGAGACTCCATTGTGCACACCCTGTATAAACACAGTATACGTCTTCGTATATGATACTTCAGCACAATACATTACCCAAATCACAAGCTAATCGCCTTACCCGCATAATTGCTGTTAATTTACTGGCTAAATGCCATGCAGGCCATTTAATTTGATGATATACAGGGTGTATCTCAAGCGTGTTTTCAGAGTAAACTAAAGGGATTAACACTAAAAATAGCGAAATGAATCTCGAAGCTGGCTGTGATGAAAATAAAACCTGCATCATTGGAACTTTCAATATCTATCTAGCCAGGGCTTGAACACTTTGATTTGAATAAAAAGAGACTATAAGAAGAAATAGAAAAATTAGAAGAAATAGCCGCTCCCTGCAGTTTTACCCGCGTAACTTCTGATCCCGTAGCGACTCCGGGGTTAAAAGTAGCCTATTTTCCACATATAATAACATCTACCTGTATGCCAAATTTCAGCCCGATCCGTCCATCGGTTTGGGCTGTGCGTAGATAGATCACTATGTCAGTTAGTCTGTTTGAGTTGTTTGAGTTTATACCTTTGAGTTTTAAATAATATTTAGATTGATATTTACAGATATACATATTGCATGTTCGTGTTTGTTATTATTTCGGGACAATACATTACCGAAATCACAATGTAATCGCCTTACTCGCGTAATTGCTGTTAATTTACTAAATACCAGTATGCCATTTGATTTGATTGCATATCTATAGACGGAATTTAATGTATGTGTAGAGTACACAGAGTTTAGAAAGAGAGGGGGAACGAGTCAGAAAGAGCAAGGAATATACATTGTATAGAATTTAATTGTAGGACTGGGCCATAGAACTTATCTAGTTTTCAATTTTTTTAAAGTACAAGTTTAGTCGGACTGTCACAAATTTTGAAGCGTATAGAAAATCAGAAGTAGAACCGGTCTACGCATATATATACCGAGGTACGTCTATAAACTTCGCACTGTCAAAAGACGCTGAGCTACGCCTAGAGGCCTTGTGCTATGTGTAGACGCACCGAGCTGTGCGTAGAGGCTTCATAGTCCATGTAAAGATATCTAAAAAAAAGAAAAGCTCTTTAGGCGTAGACGTAACAAGTTTCACATAGAGGCTTCGCAAAACGCGTAGGCGCACAAAATTAAAGAACCACGCTACGCGTAGACGTAATACGCTACCCGTAGAGGCTTCACGCTACGCAAAGACACAACAAGCTACGCGTAGAATAACCTCGCTTACCATTTGATGTTCCCGATGTGTTAAAAAGTTTTATATTATTTAACGTCCGCGTAGACCAGGGACAAAGTATCCCGTGTGTCCCATCAGTTACCTGGACAATAAAGTTTCTATTGAACTTTTATTTAATCCTCTGATTTCAAGGATTTTACGAAAACTCGGATCATTGTATTTCCTTCGATCATTTTAGTTAACATATATTTTGAAACAAACCTTATATTATATAGACCAGGTGTTCCCAAACTTTTTTAATCCGCGACGCACTTCCGAGTGTAGTTATATGTTTAGACGCCCTATTGTCAACGGGGGGGTAAGTTCTAGTTTAAAACAGGATTAAGAGGACAGATAATCGGGATGAATCAATGGGAGGAGGGAATGAAGTCCTCGCGACGCTCTATACTTCCTGCGACGCACAGTTTGGGAACCCCTGATATAGACCATTACAATCACACCCTTTCTCGGCCGCAATCGGCTTAAGGTATTAAATGAAGCCCTCTAAAGTACGCCCATACATAATTCAAAGTACAAGCGTTTCAATAACGTTATGAAATTATTTTTGTTTCTCACATCATACATGGTATGAAAGTGTGTTTATGTAAAACATCATTTATTTATAACATTCATTCATGTTACATGTTATTTAAACCATTTTGTCGCAGTGGATACAGCAATGGTTTATTGCGCCGGGGGTGTGGGTTCGATCCCCACGAGTAGAAAATTATGGTGTGATGAATATTGTAATTTTCTAGTGTGGATGTTAATTCATATATAAAACGTTCCTCCTAGCCGAATTTCGGCCACGGCGGCCAATCTCTACAGAGATCAGCCAACTGCGCGGGAGATATTATAGTGCACAAGTGTGTGCGCAAACACAAGTGCACTCTCTATTCCTTTACTCTCATAGCCCGATGGGACGGCAGACCGACACGACCGGAGAGAGATCAGGCGCAGGACCGACGGCTTTACGTGCTCTCCGAGGCACGGGGGTGCTCCAGCACCGCCAACTTCCAGACTCAGGGCTGTTACTGAGATTTCTTTGTCAGAAAAATCCCAATAACATTTTTTTTTTTGGCCCCACCCGGGATTCGAACCCGAGACCCCTCGATCTGTAGTCAAAGATGCAACCACTAGACCAACGAGGCAGTCAATTCATATATAATATGTATGTATTTAAAAATAGTATGTTAAGTATGTCTATAAGTTATCTAGTTTCCATAGTACAAGCTTTGTTTAGTTTGGGACTTGTGTTAAATGTCCAGGAATATTTATTTATTATTTATTTTTCCGTAGTCGGTTAAAATAATAAATCGAACATAAAAGTATCAATAGGTAGGACGAATAATGCATATTTCATTTATCATTAATAGAGTGTTACAAATAACTAACTGTGCCCTGCGGTTTTTCCCGCGAATACTGTTTTCCCCGTTTCTGTGGGATTAGATCAAATTTTTTTCTTATCGGATGCCTACGTCACAACATCTTTCCATCCAAATTTCATCCAGATCCGTTCAGACAATTTAAAAGCTTCTAGAAATTGAACACCAAATTACTAATACGTAATCCGAATAATGAACGTTTCGACTGCTATTAGCCGGTTCGTTAAGCGGATATCCGTCCGGAAATTACCGGCTCAAGAAACCGTGCGGATAAAGATTCGACAATGTACTTAAAATAAAATAAAAATAAAACAAAATTTTATTATACCACAAAAAAAAACAATTATACATATTGTGTAACTTAACCATTATTAATATTAACTAGTGTTTAGTTTGAGTTATCATGTATTATGAGGTTAAGTAGTGTTCATTATTTAGCTTATAAATATAAATAAACATGTAGTAGTTTAATGAATTTTGTCATTTTGTCATCTTGTTAACTTTTAAATAACTTACCTATAATGTTAATTGATGTGAAAAAAAATCAGTGATACTAAAATCAACAGTTCAAAATACTACTGTATTTCCTACTGCTGTACATACTAAACGCATCAGACTGAACACCAAATTACTAATACGTAATCCGGATAATGAACGTTTCGACTGCTATTAACCGGCTCGTTAAGCGGATATCCGTCCGGAAATTACCGGCTCAAGAAACCGTGCGGATAAAGATTCGACAATGTACTTAATGTTAACTAGTATTTAATTTGAGTTTCCATGTATGTTGAAGTTACGTAGCGTTCATTATTTACATTTCAAGTAGAAATTAGCAAAGTAGTTCAATGAATTTTGTCATAAAATCTTGGTAATTTTAAAATAACTTATAATGTTAATTGGTGTAAAAAATAGTAATATTAAAATCAACAGTTCAAAATACTACGCTAATTGCTACTGCTGTACTTACTAAACGTATCAAATTGAATACCAAATTACTAATACTTAATCCGGATAATGAACGTTTCGACTGCTATTAGCCGGTTCGTTAAGCGGATATCCGTCCGGAAATTACCGGCTCAAGAAACCGTGCGGATAAAGATTCGACAATGTACTTGATGTTAAGTTATATTTAATTAGGCTATATGTATGAAAAGTACATTTATAGAAGCACTAGCTGAGTTCCGCGGTTTCACCCGTGTATATATAACCCGTTCTCGTAAGGTTTTTTGGATAAGAACATACAAATCCAAATCGCTTCTGTAGTTTCGAAGCTTATTCAATACAAACAAACAAACAAATCTTTATAATATATACGATTTAGTAATAAACTAATTAACACACACATCGTTAAATTAAAGTAACAATTTATTATAATATTTATAAGTTAAAAGTCTTTTCTATTTCGGATTATTTTTAATGTAGAATCTTATTTAAAACTATCTGTTCCGCGCGGCTTCGCTTCCGCAGCTTAATGTTATATATCCTATGTTACTCGTGGAAAATGTAACTTTCGAATGGTGAAAGAATTTTTAAAATTGGTCCAATAGTTTTTGATCCTATTCATTACAAGCAGACAAACAAAGTTTTCCACTTTATAATATTAACGTAGAAATACATATGATATAAAATCAACCGTCTTTTATGTAAATCATAGAGACATAGAAAGTAAATAGCATGGAAGCACCACGCACTGGTATCAACTCTTAAGTGTAATACTATATTTAAATATTGTATCATGCTGATTTTCTATGCGAGGATAGCTATCCTGATGCGCATGGCCTCATTCTTGCATTATAATTGCAATATAATTCCGAAGCAATCCTTGATTCCCCCAAACCACACCAAATATTAATGCCACGTTTGAAATTCGTTCATCTAAGTCGATTGATTTCAAATTTCATTTCATAACTGTCACTGGAGCACGACAGCGCTTAATTTTCAATGTATTATGTAGTACTAGGCTTACTCAGAAATGTTAAATCAACAATACTTCGAAGCATAAATACTTAAATAATTCAGAACTATAGAGAATAAACGCGTACAGAGCGCGCACAGTACACAATATTGTCTATTCCGTGTAGTACACGTTTTCCCTTCCCGGTGGAACATCTGGGATAAAGAGTATCTTATGTCCTTTCTTGGGCTTCGAACTATAATGACACAAAATTTCATTCAAGTCTCTTCAGTGGTTTATGAGAGGCAGACAAACAGACAGAGTTACTATCGTATTTATAAGGATAAGATAGTAGAGTGGCATCTACAAATTTTTAATAACGAATTAACACTTTCTTATCTTATAAATATCACTAGCTTTGTCTCGCGGTTTCACTTACGTATGATTACTGTTCCCGTGGGATTTCCAGAATAAAAAGTATCCTTTATTCTTTATTGAGTTTCAAACAATATCTGTAAAAAATTTCATGCAAATCGGTTCCAATTTCCCATCATTAATTCTCTCCTTATCCCCTCCACTTTTCTTGAAGCTGGCAAGGCATCCGTGGTACTTTGATGTTGTAGATGTTTATGGGCAGCGGTCAGTCACTTAACATCAAGCTAACCGCATGCTCTACTTGTCTACTGTAACATCAAAAGATGTCTATAATAATTAATTAGTGTTTAATAGTATGTGTTAGATACTTTTTCGTTTTAGTATAAAAACTACAATATAGAGATAGCCCGTTTATACTCGACTTCTCTTAACCAATTTATAGTCTAACAATAGTACAACATTGTATTTGTCCATCAAAGGCCGAAATGCACCTGTGATACCCCCGGTGTTTCAGGTGTTCATAGGCGACGGTGATCACTTAACATCAGGTGACCCACTTGCTCCTTTGCCTGCTCTACCATAAAAACAATGTACTCTCTATATCTGTCTATACTCTAAGTTCGAACCCAATCCATTCAGACAAGGGCACAATTCAGTTTAATTCGAATTTCTTATCCATTCCCCATCTGCTACGTGATTTCTATTTTAATTGGTGGTTTCTTATCGTGTTATCCGGAGAATTGAAACCGGATTAATTTTTAATTCGAATATCCGTTTCGTGGTATTAATTGTCGAAGAGTTGTTTCGAGTCTACACTGATATTATAAGAGGAAAGCTTTGTTTGTGTGGTTAAAAACTACTAGACCGATTTGAATTCTTTCACAATTCGAAAGCTATTTTGTCCACTACTAACATAGCATAGCATAGTATAAAAGATACTTAGTGAAGATCTTTTAATTGATATCCACTTGAATAAAAATCAACCTGAACTTAAAAAAACAAAGGGAATTATTAACGAGATATTGTACTGTGAACTTACCTATGAGCCTACAAGAAATTCAACTCAGTTGAACGTATGAAAGTACGCCAAATATTTAACAAGATTTGATTGCTTGCTAGAAAAAATATATAAAATTATTCTCGTTTTATGAATTCAGCACTCGATAAGTATTCAAATACTCTAGAACTCAGTCCTCGACCAATGTTTAAACTTCCTAACCGTTTGTGAATAACTAGATTTATCCGGTTGAAACGGTATCGAACCGGTTAAGACCGCATTACTGCGAACAAGACTTGAATAGTGAATTACGAGACAGTGGTAACTATTCAACGCCGTCATTGATATGAAGTTTGTATGATACGTATGTTTTGCTAGAGTACTATTTATTTAGAGTAAAAGTTAAAAAATGAAGAGTTTAATGAAAAGTCTTTATTACCTGATACTATATATTATTGTTCTCGGTAAAACTTAGCCTTTATAAAGCCTTTCCAATCGGTGGTAAATAAAAAAAAATATATTAATTATGTAAATGTAAATGACATTCTAAAAGTGCCTCAAAGTAGGCCGATTTAGAAACTACTCAATCCACACTGAGATAGACGTTTACAACAATTCCCAGGCATTATTTAAACTTCTTTACGTATATCAAACGATGAATAACTAGATTTATCAGGTTGAAACTGTATCGAACCGGTTAAGACCGCATTACTGCGAACAAGACTTGAATAGTGAATTACGAGACATAGACAACTATTCAACGCCGTCATTGATATGAAGTTTATCTGATACGTATGTTTTGCTACAGTACTATAATTTATATTGAGAGTTAAAAAATGAAGAGTTTTAATGAAAAGCCTTTTATACTATTACCTGATAATATGTATTGTTATTCTTCTCAGTAGAGATAGCCTTGCGAATCGGTTATAAAAAATACTAATAACGTTCTGAAAGCGCCTCGAAGGAGGTCTATTTGGCAAATAAACATTTTGATTTGGACTTATGTTTCAATACATTCAAACAAGGGGAAAATATCGAATAATTTTATGAACAATTTGGAATACCTATGGATGTAATTTATAAAAATAACGAATTAATTATGTAGTTGTAAAATGTAACTGTTAATTTGCATTTATATATTACTGGCAAATTACATGTGGACTATAAATTTGTTTCAAGAAGACTGTAATTACTGTGGTTTCTGCAAATAAATAAATTATTATTGTTATAATTATTAATTTAGTTAACTTTAACTTGCAAAATTTTATTACAGATAGACTGCGATAGATAAAGCTCATAAAAGCTTGAGAATAGATGAAACATTTTCACTGTCACAAAACCAGGCTTATGAATCCATATTAAGCCGGCCACACACATGCTGAATTTGAAGATTCTTAATTTAGAAAGGCCAGTTTACCATACAATATCGGTTGGACCACACACATCCTGATTTTTCAGATTCTTAATTTCTTAGATCGACCTGTAAAGATCTAAAATCAGATCCTGAATTCTGCATGTGTGCGGCCGGCCTTAGTAATAAATCCACACTGAAATAGACGTTTACAACAATTCCCAGGCATTATTTAACCTTCCTTACGTACATCAAACGAGATGAATAACTAGATTTATCCGGTCGAAACTGGATCGAGCCGGTTAAGACCGCATTATCTTGAACACGACTTGAATCGTGAATTTTAAGTTATTGCTCTCCGTTGGAGGCTTTGGGAAATTTATTATGAGGACGGACGATTATTTGGCCTATTTAGTATTTTAATGTTTAAGATTTTACATGTTTTTATATGACTTTATTTTATTTTTAACCGGCTTTCAAAGACGACGATTTGACTGTATGTTTTAACAGACTTTGGCATTAAGGGTAATCCTCAAAAATTATAGGTACACAGGGAGTGTTTTCGTAACTCATCAATTATTTGCATTCTGAAATTATAATGTCATGCTATTACAAACTAATAATGATTTGCACCGACTTCGATTAGATTAAAAAAAATATAAGAAGAATAGTATATTTTAAACCGGCTTGCAAAAAAAGGAGGAGGTTCTCAGTTCGAACTTCGAACGTATTTTTTAGGACATTTATGGACCGATTTGGAATTGCTTTTTTTTGCTTCGAAAGAGTAGTGTAAGTGTATGTAGAACTTTGGTTCAGTCTGATCACCGATATGGAAGATATTCCAGGGAGCTCCTCAAAAATCAACAGAATTAACGATGTGGTTGAGGTTTAATGATGTACATACCCAGTAAACTCTAACATTGAGACAAAAAAATATAGTATACTCAAAAGGTCTTTGTTTGGTACTTTCTTCCTGCCAGGCCTAAAAGATGCCCTGCTACTCAGCCAGGTCTATGGTACAAATGTTCAGCTTGCCTCAAAAACTTCCCCAAAAAATGGCCCTAGCTCTTGAAACACAACATCACATCCTGAAAATATGTTTTGATCCTACAACAACGTGATATAATAACATATAACAAAGGGTATAAAGGATTTAATATTTTCGTCTTATAACAATTTCCCAATTATATTTTATTAAAAAAATATGAGAGAAATATCCTTAAAAGCCTGTAAAACAAATGTTATGAAACATCAAGTTTAGTTAATTAGAACCTTATCTCCATTGCATTGGGTTCAATTTTGTTTGATTCGCGTTTAATGGGTTTGTTAAGTTAACGTCTAAAGATTGGCTCTCAGGATTTTAATGTAGTGTTAGTGATGGGTGGAATTATATCGATACATTATTTGAATATGGAATACATGTAGAAAATGAATAAATATTTCTTATTTTTAAAAATCAAGTGTATATACAGGAAAATTTATATCGTCTACACTATTGTCATCTATACTTCTGACTTGGTCGTAAATAAAGAAAATGTATCACAACACAAAAATTCCTTTAATGAGGCCTAAGTGGTTGAAGTTTGAAGTATACAAATAGATTATTAGCTGGGTTAGGTGATAGGATACATTTTGTTGTCGTTATTGACTGACCCTGAATTTAATGCAAGTCATTACTGATTTATAATATTTCAAAGACTTAAACTTTTCTATCAAGTATTAAACAGGTTCTAACTGCCTTACTTAATTATTATTCTACAGCTCGTTATTTTAATAATCTGTAAATATTATGATTTACAGTTAATAAATAGCTCGTATTAATATTAAAAAAAAACCGGCCAAGTTCGAGTCGGACTCACGTACTAAAAGGAGAACATCAGGAAAATCCTGCAAATTTCATTTTACAATTTCATTGTCCCAACTTCCCCGTACAGGAGCAGCTGTGAAAACAACTGAGCTTCGACTATTATACAATTTTTAGCAAACTTTATTAGGTTTCAATGCAAATTCTGTAGCAAAGGTGAGTTGTACTTTTATTCGTTTTCCCTATCATATTTTCTTTCTATCGTTTTAAATGCGTTATTGCATAAGATCGTGATTTATTCACAGTATTTATAAGTACGTTATATCTATTATTTTATAGTAATAATTATAGTAATAAATAATATGAAGCTGAAAATTTTGATTGAAGCCACGTTATATCTGTTTTCCCAGTTCCCGTGAGATTTGATCAAAATCCTTTCTTATCGTCATAACATCTACCTGCACGCCAAATTCAGCCCATTCCGTCCAGCGGTTTGGGCTGTTCGTTGTTAGATCACTACGTCAGTCAGTCGCCTTTGAGTTTTATAGCTATAGATTTGTTATACTGGTTTCTTTTGTTACTTAAAGCCATTGGTTATGAAATGCAAACTTCATGATTAATAATACTGAAATATAAATTATCGATAAGTATACAACACTAGTAAGCTACTGAATATGGAACTAGTCGGTTGACATTTGACCCGTCTGAAGCGGCCCGCGGGACCAAGTGTGGATTAACTGTTATGGAATTAACACCAAATAAAAGCTAGAGTAAATCTATTTTTATTAATAACTCGCTGCACCCCAGAGCTTCGCTCCCGTGGGAATATCAGGATGATATATAGTCTTCCTCTATAAATGAGCTGTCTAACACTAAAATTTTTTTTCAAATCGGACCAGTCTGTAACTACAGAGATTAGCGCGTTCAAACACACAAACTCTTCAGTTGTATAATATTACTACATATATATCGAACATATATATATCGAATCTATCGAATATAACGAATTATATACGATCGGTTGTCATAAAAATTCAATTTGATTTTTGTAGAATCTTGCTGATATATTATATGGGGTGAAACTGGGAGATTTACCCCCATTCTTGTGGGATTTCCAGAAAAAACATCTATGTCTATACTCGGATCTCAAACTATATTTATAGAAGCGACACATAAACAGTTGTATTTATAATAAATATGTACATAAATAGGTTAAACACTTATGAGTTGAATTGAAGAGTTGAATTTTTAATAAAGGCAGGCTAACAGATCTATTAAATATCTATAGTGCACTAGTAATCCTTTTGAAACGAAAAATTAATGAACGCATGTATGAACGAAAAGCTCTTTATTGCATAAAGACATAAAAAATTAATTTCATTTATAGTTAAAATAATAATTAATGTACAAAAACATCTCGTTTATTTTAAGTATAGATTGTAAATCATCAAAAGTGGATCGGTGAAATAAACCCAGATTTTGTACAAGTTGTGGATTAAATCAATTTTTGTAGCAATCTGTGTTCAGTAAAAATAAATAACGTGAGATAGTGAACGAATATTTCATTTTATTTCACCGGTGTACTGATACGCATGTTATATTTTATGCACTTTAAATCTCTGAACTCAAAAATGTGTGTGATTGAAGTATTGAATTGAAGACTTTTTACACTATATATTAGTAAAAATCGGATGTAATTAAATAAACCTTACTAAGATATAATGTTATAGAGAGTAAAAAAGTGATTAATTCAATACTTGAAATGCATTTCCATCAAGTCACAAAACAATCTATCAAATATGTTTGATTAAAAAATAATGAAAGGTTTTGAAACTGTTAAGCGATTACGATAAAATAAATTTGACGATGAGGGTGTGGGTTCGATCCCTACGAGTAGAAAATTATGATGTGATGAACATTGAAATTTTCTACTGTCATGGTGTTCATAATACTTATTAAAAAAAAGTATGTTTAAGAATGTCTATCAGTTATCTAGTTTCCATGGTACAAGCTTTGCTTAGTTTGGGACTAGATGACGTAGTGTTAAATGTCCCACTTCTTTAGTATCAAACTCTTGTTCTAAAAACATCCTTAGAGAAACTTATACAAATAGTTTCTAAAAATATAGGCTTAAGTGACATTAACTCAAACTCATAGAATAATTAGATAACGGGACGCAGAAAATATGTTCTGGCATTTACTACCGTTTTCAATATTCTATCTATTCCTTGTTTTGCCTAATAAAGTCAAAAAATCTATCTATTTGCACTTACTTTGATTTCGATATCCTATCGACGGATAGCCTTTGCTATGACTTTCTACATACATATAACGTCATATAATCTAACATAACAATCTATCCATAATCTTTGATCCATTATTGAAAACGGCCGTAAGTGACACAAATGTATTCTTCTTATAATTTTGCACGCCCTTATCTGGCAGAACATGTATGTTACTCTTAATATTGTTTGCCACCTTTGTACTCACGTTTAAGCAAATAATTAAATAAATAAATGAATGAATGAATGAATGAATGAATGAATGAATACATAAATAAAATAAAGGTAGCCTTCTATAAACCTGGTATCAGGATACTGTTGTTACAGGTGTATATATGTACATATAATATCATCCCAATATTTCCCACGGGAGCGAAGTCCTGGGACGCAGGTAGTTTTCAAGACCATGGGCGATATAATTTTTGTAAAAACTTCCTTGAAATAAATGTATTATTTTTATAGATTAATTTGCTGATTTTGTGGTTATCCACAGAATCAGCAAATAAATTACCTCCAAGCCTTACACGCTTGACTGGTTATAATAAAGAGATTTAGCGCTGATTCGTTATTAAAAACAAATTATTGTTATTCAATAAAATATCTCAATTTAAATTTTATTCTCGTTTGCGTTTCTTATTTCATCTTTCTATTAAACAATTTTTTAAACTAATTAAGTTTAAATTATGATTGGCTGTGGATGTTTGGATGTTTGTGTGCCAATCACGCTGGAACAACTGAACGGATATTGATAAAGTTTCGTAAACAGATATGGTACTGTTTATTGCTTTATATACACCTACTTTTTGCGAACTAAGCCGCGGGGATTAAATCCTACTAATATTATAAATGCGAAAAATTGTGAGATATCTATGTGTGTTTGTTGCTCTTTCACGCAAAAACTACTAAACCGATTATGATCAAATATGGTTCAGAACAACATATAGGCTACTTTTAATCCCGGAGTTGCCACGGGATTAGAAGTTACGAAAGTGAAACCACGGGACGCGGTTAGTAGTTTTATAAAAACAATATCACATCAAAAGCAGTGCATGATACCAGTTTCAGACATCCATACCTTCCAAACAATACTTACCGCTTTCATACGAAACAATGACGTCATACCAACGCAAAAAATATTTAATCTAAGCGCGTA
This sequence comes from Phoebis sennae, assembly GCA_001586405.1. Taxonomy (NCBI): domain Eukaryota; kingdom Metazoa; phylum Arthropoda; class Insecta; order Lepidoptera; family Pieridae; genus Phoebis; species Phoebis sennae. The sequence goes on along the minus strand of LQNK01000569.1, from coordinate 346,301 downwards.
ATCTTATTCCGTGGAATTTAATTTCCCTCTAGAGTTCTTTGTTTTTGAAGTAAAAAAGCCGTCAATCAAATAAGGAACATTTTAGGGGAATTGGATAGTTATATATATATATAGAGGGGCTTTGTATAATTATGTCGAATGTAATAGAAATGTACTGTGATCCTACACAACTGGCCAATTATAGAACTAGTCAGTGAACTACAAATCACAGCTAGTCATAAAGACTATTAGCAAAGTGAGGGTAGTTGGGTCGTGACGTCAATAAGACGTTCGAGCACCAGGCGCAATCGGTACCAATGCGCCCAGATACTGAACGCGCTTACTCTTTTATAGGACTTTGATGACAGCTTACAACTGACAAGTGACATTTGCATAGAAAGATGACATTCAAAACTTGTTAAAACATGAAATTACAAAATGTCGCCGACATATATATAGTCGAAATACGGTTGCTACGGGGTACTTGACCTAACGTTATTTGTTTCGTCATAACATATGTTAGCAACATCTTTTTTTATACTATAGCAGGCAAGCGGAGCATGCGGTTCACCTGATGTTAAGTGACTGGCAGCCCATGAACATCTACGACGAAGTGTCGCAGATGCCTTGCCGGCTTGAAGGAAGGGAAGGGAATAAGGAGAGGATTGATGATAGGAATTTGGGAAAGGAGTTGGAATAGGATGGAAATATAGGCCTCCGGACGATTGTACATCGTGTGATTTCATGTTTTAACGGCCCACCTTATGCTAGCAAAAATCTAAATTTGAGCCTCTTCACTCCGCATACCTCACCCGGCACGGCAACACATGCTTACGCTCGTAGCACGAGCACACGCACACTCGCGCGCAGCGTCGAGTCAGTTCAAAATATAAGTCAAGTGCGAGTTGCGATTATCTATATATATAAAAGAAAGTCGTGTTAGTTACT
>LQNK01000569.1:334187-345087 GCA_001586405.1 Phoebis sennae | reverse complement strand
TAACAAGTTCTGTATGACATATTTCTATGCAAATGTCACTTGTTAGTTGTTAGCTGTCAAAAAGTCCTATATAAGAGTAGGTGCGTTCAGTATCTGGGCGCATTGGTACCGATTGCGTCTGATGCTAGGACATCTTGTTCACCTACCCTCACTTTGCTAATAGTTGTTTATTTTTTTAGGCGAGTGAGTTGATTCTACTGTTCACAAATTGGATTGAAAAGAAGTTTCCTTTTGAGGTTATTTCATGTTTTTCTATTAGCAGAAAGTAGATTATAATATTTAAACCACAATTTCAACTAAACCCAAAAATAAAAGATAGTTATATTAATGCTTTTATCTTATCCTATTTTTTTGGACAAGAATTGATTTATGTTTGTTACTCTTTCACGGCAAAACTACACAACCGATTATGATAAAACTTGGTATACATATAGGTAAAGATCCAGACTAACACATAACTACTTTTAATCCTCCCGGGATTCCTCTACTGGACTAGAAGTTAGTCAAACCGCGGGATTCGGCTAGTGCTTCTATAATTACGAGCGAAATATTTTCACAGGTCAGCAAAATTTAAATTCGGTCCAAATGGAGCGCGAATTGAAACGCTGGATAATCAAAGAGAGAAAATGATTTAATACTAAATGCTAGCAAATGCGTTATTTAATTAAATACAGTATATGTATATAGAAGACTATAGCCAATAGCCTTCCTCGATAAATGGGCTAACTAACACTAAAAAAATTTTTCGAATCGGCCCTGTCCGGTTCCTGAGATTAGCGCGTTTAAACAAACAAACTCTTCAGCTTTATAATATTAGTATAGATAAAGATAAAGACATGTAAATTACAAAAAAATATAGAGAATGTATAAAATTATATTTTAAATCTCACAATTGAGACTTCGTTTGTAAACACATAAAAATAGGTGGTATAAAGCGTTTAAAATAGTAAAAATAAATTTATTTCATTACTATTTCTCTTATTCTTTTTATTGGAAAATTTAATTGTATAAACCTGTAATAATCCGTAAATCCAAGTAAATATAAACAGAACTTAACGGACTTATTCTTCAAAACCGCGAAGAAAGTATCAATAAATCTTTATTTAAACGTATCCAAAGCACTTTAAAAGTCCTGTTCAAATAAAGTCCTAAGTCAACCAAAAAATAACGAAAGCTTTCGAAGGGTATCTTTATAGTCCGGAAATCCGGTTGGGCCTATAATGGCCGATCGGCCGATACTTCAATCGTGTCGGAACGGTCAAAGGTTGTATTGTAGTCTTACTGTATATGACATATGTGGGGTGAGAGGGAACATGTAATAGCATATAGGTTTTGTCTTGATGGAAAATAATAAGTACAGTTATATACACCATAGTTTGATTTATTAAAATAAAACCTATAGGAATTCAAGAAAATATTAATAAGTGTGTAAATATTTTTTTCGAACTCAATCTTTTTAGCAAAAAATAAAATGCTGTCGCATTTTTTTATTCTAGAGACGCAGTTTCGAAATTTTTAAAAAATCATCTAAATTTACGCAATACTAGGCAAAATGTGTATTTGAATCTTTTTTTTATCTATCTGAAGAAAAAACCTAGTAATAAATCCTTATATGAAACATTAAAAAGTCCCGTTTATATAAAGTATTTTCATAGCGGTCCGGAAAGCCGATCGGCCGATACTTCAATCGTGTCGGAACGGTCAAAGGTTGTATTGTAGTCACACTGTATGTGACATATGGGGTGAGAGGGAAAATGTAATAGCATATAGGTTTGGTCTTGATGGGAATGAATAAGTACAATCGAATACACCTTAGTTTGATTTATTAAAATCAAACGTAAAGGGATTCAATACAATATATTAGTGTGTATTTTTTTAAACTCAATGTTTTTAGCGAAAAATCAAATGCTATTGCATTTTTTTACTATATTAGTAACGTAGTTTGAACATTTTTTAAAAATCATCTAAATTCACAAGATGATTTTTCTATAAAAGATTCAAGGTGGTCCCAATAAAAATAAAATGTAGTTTCAAAAACAATATTCACCCGTGTGGCGACGGGTTAGAATATATGTTTCGCTCCCCATTTCTATGTTCAGCAATGAAGGAGTGGGGGCACAACATTACACGACTGGGGCAATCCGCACCGATAATAGTACCACCCCCAGTAGAAGATCGGTGTGAAGCAGTATTGCGTGGGCTGCGGTCAGTCACTTAACATTAGGTGAACCGCATGCCCCAATTGCCTGCTGACACATAATAAAGAATAATTAAGGGTAGGTGAGTCGGAAAAACAGTAGCATACATTCCTTCGTACTTCGTTCGTTAAAGTCTAAAACCAAATGTAATTTATGGATTAGAATTAAAATTTCCTTTTGTATTAGTTTTTAGTTACATACAATAATATGTTTTGATTTGCCTATAAGCATGCTGTGTGGTAAACACTTTAAAGGTGTGCATTATAGCTTTTATAAATTTCATAGTTAAGTATAAATAGTGTAAGAACTAATGTAACATCTGTTCGGTGAACCTCAATAAATAAAATAAAATAAATAAAAAAAATATATGTAATTCTTCATCATTTAACTGTCATGTATGGATAACGAAATACGATTACGTTTACTTCACTGCATAGAAAAAAATAAAAGGTCGAAAATAAAAGATTTTAAACATTGTTCGTGGTTTATTAGGGTAATGTTTGATAAAGGGAAGTAATAAAACAAGTAAAGGCTCAAATAAAGAATATTTGGTATAAAATCATATTTACTTTAAGGGGTAAATATTCCGTTTTTAGCAGTATAAAAACTTTTCTCTTCACATAAAATTTTTATAACTGGTATTTTTCCGTGAATATATTTCCACAGTACATCGAGAATAATATGAGTCAAAACTGAGTTGCAGGAATATTGATTTAGTTAATGGTACTGGTAAGGTTGTGTTCACTTTTGCCCAGTTCTATAGAAATAAAACCAGTCGTTTTACTTACGGACAGTTGACTATACTACAAGGCGTTAAGCTTAAGCGCTTATTAAATGTGGCGTTAACATAACTACCAAAACTTGCTTCCAATTGGTTAATGAAAACGATTCGTATGTGTTATACTATGACGTTCCGTCATTTATAGGAACCTTAAAATTTTACACGTATTCTATAGTAGTAATTCCCCGTGGCATCACTTACGCGCGAATGAGTAATCAATTTTTGACGACCCGATTATCGCAGTGGATGGGGCAATGATCTATTGCGCCAGAGGGTGTGGGTTCGATCCTCACGAGTAGAAAGTTATGTGATGAACGTTGTATTTTTTACTGTCAGGGTGTTTATCTATCTGTAGTATGCATGTATTTGCAAGAAAAGTTATTTTTGTTATCTAGTTTCCATAGTACAAGCTTTGCTTAGTTTAGGACTAGATGGCGTGTTAAATGTCCCTGTATATTTAATTTATTTTACTTTTCATAATTTTTCTTATTTAGATGACTTTAAAAAATCCCTGATTTAAACTAATAAATAAAAAATATATATTTTACAATTCATTTTTATTGCAATAACATGATATTACGTAAAACATCACTCGCTTATCTCTTAACTAGCACATCATAAATATAAAGCCACTTCACCCAACATTAAAATCCACGAGAAAACCAATTTGCAAGAAAAAATAATAAAGAAAATTTGATACAAGCGATATGAAAATAACAAATTAAAAATAAACAGGAAGCGAAAGATATATAATTCCGCTGCGAAGGTGCTCTTTTATACAACGATGAAAAGATTTTCAATGGAAATTCATTCAATAACTTAATTTATGGCTAGATTTTCATCTATTCTTTATGATTCTGTAGTCAATAAGGGGTCGTCAGTACGTCCGTTTGTCTGTTTATCTATGTGCTTGTTTGTCTGTGTATTTGTGCAGGCGCTACCACAGTAATTGCTCTCTTTTTAAGTCTTAGGACTGGCTTAATAACGCAATGATATCATCTGTTATAAAACCTTAAAAGTTTATATTTACAGGCAAGAACATATGTGAGAGTGAGATCTTTTATCACTTCATCCTCTATTACTTACCAAGCAACCTTTTTTTAATCTTTATTTATAGAGAGTTTGATCAAAAATGATCATTTCACTCTTAAGAACAATTAATTTACAGAAATCAGTCTTACCGTCTTAAACCGAAACACTTTAAAATTTCTTTAAATATTAATCTAGAATATGCATCTGCAAAAAATACAAGCAAATATATAATAATAGTACTCGGTTATCGGTATAAAGTTTGCATAACATGAGTAGTGTTTGTCATAGTGTACCACAACTACAAAGTTTGGTATATCTGACAAGTACGCTACTCAAGTGTAGAGGTTGTGTAGGCGATGAATTTAGTGTATGGTTGGTACACTAAACGTTCCTATCACATGCTACGAGACGTAACCTGCTTGTTCTGTAGGCGATGATCGTAGAACATGGTCAATGTGCTACGAGCTACGTTGCGACTACGTGATGTAACAAGCTTTTGGTTTGATCCACGGAGTAAGTTTTACATAGTGTTTGACAAGTACGTTACGGCACGGTTGTAGGTAGTGATCGAATATGAATACTACATAAGCGTAGAGATCAAAATTAAAGACAATGATCGTGGAGCATGTGCTACGTGCTTTGATGAACAACTCTGAATACTGCTACGGGACGTAACAAGAAGAATCTGATGTCTTTTAAGCGTATAAAATTGTGTATAGTGACAGACAAATACGCTACAAAAGCGTAAAGGTCCTGTAGACAATGATCGTAGTGCATGTTTTACGTGCTACGACGAACAATACTTCTACGCGTAACGTTACAAGCTAAATTTGATACGTGAATTAGAATCAACATTGTTGTTCAAATTCTGTTTGTGAAAAAAAAACTTTTTTAAGATTTGTAGGATCTCCGTTAAAAATTAGATAAATAACTATGATACGAGTGGCATGAGAGACTTCGAAATCAGCATCTTTCGATTTATTTAACGTTTTACCAAAAAAAATCTTTGAAATTCAATTTAAAAATGGAATAGAAAAAATATTTTAAGAGGTTGCTTTAAAATGCATCCACTATAGTTCATAAAATTTTAAGGTACGATCGTAAACCGCAACCTCATCAATAAAATTTACGTGTTATATTATATATATTTTTGTTTGTAAATGTGTTGTTGATGTTCTTTCCTGTATACATATAATTGTGTGTCTTAATAAATGTAGAAACATTGTTTCTTTCTTTCTTTCTTTTTCTTTCTTTCTAAATAAAAATCGACAACAAAAATATCTGCCGACTCCAAGATTAACGTGACATTGTCTAATCCAATTCCAATTTAAATGAATTATTCCGACAAACCGACAAAACAAAGAGTTGAAACGAAAACAGAAGTGCTATCACGTTTTCGGTTCGCTGCACAGGAGTAAGAGAGTCTTCACACGATTATACATTTGTGAGAATTATTATATTTACTGTGCATTTTTTTGTTAAGGCGGTGGAAGTCTAAACTTCAATGAGGTATTGGAACAAAGATACAGAGTAAAGAGTGGGAATACACTTGACAAACTATATATCAAGGGTTATTTACTTAAAAAAAACTTCATTTAACTAAATATTTGATGGTAATATAAGACTAATCTGTGATAAGATGCTAGAGGATTGAAAATCAATTGAAATAAATTTCCAAAATACAATTTTTGCATTTGTGGGCGATTCCGACTCACACCTTACCTTCTTTCACACAAATATATATAAATTTAAGTAAACTATATACTCAGGGACCCGAGCATTGTACGATTAGGCCAAGCTCACACAAGTGTAATTACCGCCCCCCATAGCAGAATCGGTGTGAAGCAGTAATGCACTGTGTTTCGTACGGTGAGCATGAGCTTGAAGGCCTGTATTTCCATCTCATTCCCCTCCCATCCTGTTTTACTCTTCTCCCAATTTTTCATCATTAATCCCCTTCTTATCCCCTCTCCTTTCTTCAAGGCAAGGCATCAAACAAAATCAACATCTGCGACATCAAAGTGTCGCAGATGTTCATAGGCTGTGGTCCGTCACTTAACATCAGGTGAAACGCATGCTCCGCTTACCTGTAACATAAAAAAACTCAATGTACACGAGCGCGAATTATTCGGAAAAATGGAACAAAACAAAGAGTTTGATAATACAAAATTTATCGGATCTTCGGTTCACTGCACACAGTTAAGGGAGGTTTCATACTACACGTATAAAACTAGTAGTTTGTTGTGGATTTCATATAATTAATTGAAAGAAAATTCACTAGTGTATTATGGTTACATAGTATAGGTACAATGAAATTGTCCTAGTCATTTTATGTACAAAAATCTCGATAATAAAAAAGATGTAAAAAAATAAAAAAAAAAATGTCACATTATATAAAATCCTGTCATCATTTGATTACTACATTCGTATAATTATTGTTTTATTGTTATTAACATTTGTTCACAGGAACTGAAATGTCAATGTCATATTAGTATAATACAGTGGTGCCATCTGAATGTTTTAGGACTAAATGCATTAGTCAACTTCGTATAGAATTTTGTTATTAATTATTATTTAAATATTTCATAATGTCAATCTAGTGTCATGTATCTGTTTATGATATTGTCACTTACTCTCTCTTAAATGGTGTGTCATTGACTCCTATAAAATAGATTGTAAGTCTTGTATTTCTCTCTTACTGTTACGAAACGTTGAATAATAAACATGTACGTGCAAATGACCACCATTGGAAATAATTCCCAACAATATATAAAACAAAAAAATTATTGCCCACTAGTTGTTCCCCGCGGTTTCACCCGCGTAACTTCTGATCCCGTGAAGCAATCATGTGCCCCCCTTGTTCGATTTCTCCACCCCCTCTTCACTTCCGTATTCGATTTACTTTTTGCTGTATCATGAAAGATAGGCGTGTTTATTTTTCTTATTGGATGGTTGCGTGGCTTTGCTGTTTGAACACTGTCATCTAATCTTAAGTAAAGTGTGAAATGAAAATCGGTATAATCTGAGATTATTGAAAAGTATAGTATTATATCATCTGTGCTAATAAAAAAGTACGGCCAATTATGAGCGATACGAAAGACCTTAAATATGACTGTGGAATTGACAATAATTATCCATCTTTTTACATCTTGTACATTTGTCGTACGAAAGTATCTTGGCTTAATATTTTTTGCGCACTTGCCGCAACTTTCGATCGGGTAATATTTTTTATTTTTGTATTTAATTATTATTGCTTTTAATTATTATATTAGAAGGATATCAAGCAGTAATAATGTTGTAATGAGAAATTATGAAATACTGCTTTATTTTGTTAGTATGAAGTTACCTTTACTTATTACAAATTAGAGAAGTCCAGAAATGAGCTCGTGTAATGATTCGAGGGCGAGATCCATAAAAGGAAATGTGTAATATTTATCGTGATTTATCTAACAGATTTACGATTTATCGTTTGTTTTGGTTACCTTGTTAGTACGCTGATTATTGGGTATTTGACCGACCGAATCCGTAAGTATGAAAAATTATGTCCGATGATAACTTGAATTTTATTTATCTTGATAAAATTTCATAGGCAAATAGTTTAGACAAAAGAAAATATCTAGTTTGAAGATGCGCGAAATCGGTGGGGGTTAACGAAGATAGGGGTGAAATAGGCGATTTTTATATAAATATGGTATGTGGTATCAAATGTAAGGTCTTGATTTATACATTACAAAAAATATGTATTTATTTATCTATAGTATTTTCTTGTGTTTGTTTTAACGCGAGCACTTTCAATATTAAATAAAATACTTTAAAAGGGTTTCACACGCGGTTTATTATACATTATTATTAACCCGACATTTCGAGCACTTTACAGCGAGCGTGGTCACCTTTTTTAATGTTGTGTGGTGGTCACCCACGCCCACGCTCGCTGTAAAGTGCTCGTGTTTAAAATCCTTTAAAAAGTATTTTATATAATATTTATTTATCCATCTTTTTATCAATTTATATATAAATAAATTATTAAAAAACCCTTTCTATAGACCCCGAATTTAAAACGAGCGAAGCCGTTGGTTGTAGCTCGTATGAACATACTATTTTCTTAACATAATGAGAACGCGACCCAAAATCATAACAATATAACCTTTACACAAAACACTCTAAATTAATTACCACCATAATGAAGCGACAGTTTTGCGTATTTATTTAGCGAGCTTATTAAAGATAAACACAATTAAACAGACGTGCTACACATCTACGACATTTTAAATTCTTCGCGGGAGCCCCTTTTACATAATTACCCTGGGCTTTTGCTTTACGCCATACGATACTTTATATATTTAATAATACATAAATATTCCTGGACGTTTTTAACCGACTTTAAAAAAAAGTAGTGTGGTCCCATAGAAATTTGGTTCAATTCTGATCATACATGTGGAAGATATTCCAGGGAACTCCTCGAAAATCAACAGAATAAGCTCTGCGGTTAAGGTTTAATGATGTATATACCCACTGAATTGTGACTAGTGAAAGTGAAGTTGATTACTTTTCACAAGACACTAAAAAGGGAAAGAAAAATTTTTAAGTAGAAAATAACTTGTATTTTTTTTGTTGAAGTCTATACAAAGTCGGTGCCTTATTCTTTTTTCATTTAACTAGATTTGCAGACTGAATTTGTTCTCAGTCATATTCACTGAAAATCAGTAGTTTGAGGTTTTTTCTTCAACATCTGGTGATTTGAAGACCTTTATGGCATCATGCCACTCATTAACGTGTATTTATTTCCTATCTTTTTATGTATATTTTTCATTTGTGTAGCCAAATAAAGATTTGTCATCGTCATAATTATTTGTTTTATTGCCTCATTGGTCTAGTGGTTGCATCTTTGACTGCAAACAGAGGGGCCTCGGGTTCGAATCCCGGGTGGGGCCTAAAAAAATATGTTATTGAGATTTTTCCGATAAAAAATCTCAGTAACAGCTCTGAGTTTGGAAGTTGGCAGTGTTGGAACACCCCCATTTCTCGAAGAGCACGTAAAACCGTCGGTCCTGCGCCTAATGTCTCGCCGGTCAAGTCGGTCTGCCGTCCCATCGGGTTATGAGACTAAAAGAAAAGAGAGTACACCTGTGTTCGCGCGTATCCTATAATATCTTCTGCGCAGCTGGCTAGTCTCTGTTGGGATTGGCCACATTGGCCGAAATCGGTCAGGGGAGCTATTATTATTATTTGTTTTATATAAAAATCGTGATCGTATCGTATAATCTAAAGCCGAGTCCTCTTAAATGAAGAGGTCGGTTTTTTCATTTTCCTGTTTGTCCCGATTAAAGAGACTAAAATGAAAAACTCGACTTTACTACAGTTTATAGAAATGTATTCAAGGATTTGTTTTGTTTCAGATATACCGAGTTTTATAGAGCGAATGTGTAAGTATGTTTTGCATTTCATATATTTTTTTCTCATTCTATATTCTTCATTGTTATATAATAAATGTATATCTGTCGTGTATATATGTATCTATAATAAGTGAAATATGTATTGTTTAATTTTAATTTTAATTCATATTATTTATTTGTATTGTTATTTTATTTACATTATTATTCTACTTTGATGCACCTCTTTTTTATACTATTTTTTTTTCACCACCTACTCTCGACTTTTATTTCTTTTTCTTTTGCAAATCCTCATCTAGCGGTTGCCTGGAAGAGATCGCTTTAAGCGATAAGGCCGCCAATTTTTTTACTTAGTTTCTAAGCAAAATGTATTATATTTTATGTTATTTTATCACTTTAATTGGTAAAAAATAAAGAGTATATCTATCTATCTATGTGTAGCTATAGTCATTTTTTGTTAAATAAAGAATGTAAAGGAGTTTTTATGGTACAGCAGGCAAGCAGAGAAGTTCACCTGATGTTAAGTGAGTGACCGTAGCAATTAAGAATAAGATAATAATAAACTGTCGGTCTATACCGAATAAACGAGTAGTGAGCATAAACCGTGAGAACTATTTAAAATTATACGATGGTTCACTTATCGTTAAACAATTAAGAATAGGAATTATGCAATTAGTAGCCCATGAACATCTACAATATCAAAATGTCGCAAACGCCTTACTGACTTGAAGGAATAATAAGAAAAGGGTTAATGATAGGATATTGAGAGAGAAGTAGAATAGGATGAGAGAGTAATGGAATGGGTATACAGGCCTCCGGACCCCCGTATAGTAAAGAAATTATGTTTATCAGTTGTCTTGTACCCATAAAACATGCTTCGTTTGGGAATAGATGGTTTTGTGTCCTGTCCGAGAATATTTATTAAATTTTCAAGCGGAAAATTCCGCAAAAAAACTTAATAAACGCATTTTTTTTTATAAAACATGCTTCATGCTTTGTACTCATAAAACAGGTGTTATATCCTATCCCAGATTTTATTTATTATTTATTTATTTGTTATTATTGATACTTATAGTTGTTATTGATATTTATTTATTAAATTTCCAAGCGGAAAATTCCACACAAAAAATGTTGTTTTCTGCAGATTCTAAACACAAAAAAACAAGGTTTCAAATATTCCGCATAGTCTTTGCATAATCATCAGTTAGCTTGTTTACGTTTGAGATTAAAGATGGTATCTAACCTCTGTTTAAACGTTAGTTACGGGACGTTGATTAAATTTAATTGAAGTTTAACTGGTGCAGTTTGTTATCAAGTTTAGGCGTCATGTTTTGAGTAGGGAAAGACAAGAATTGTGTGGAACGAATTATTTAACTCTAGCTTTTATATGCGAGTAACAACATTATGTTATAAAATAAATAAAAATGAAATAAATTGCAATTTATGAAAAAAATAAACATTTATTCACACATAAGACCATACACAAGATACATTAAAAT
>LQNK01000569.1:311418-323673 GCA_001586405.1 Phoebis sennae | reverse complement strand
CTTTTTATATACGTTTGCATATCCCCAATAGTTGTACATTTCGCCAATCTAGACACATATATATGCGTTGGCATATCAGCCACCTTAATAGCGCAATCACGCTGCGATGTACCACACATGTTATTTTTCTTTATCTTAGGCCTTTTTCTTACAACGGTTTGAAATCCCGCCTCGTCAAAAGGTATATTGTCACTTAAGTCAATGATAGTACTGTTCATATCCGCTTGGCGAACGCACCCGTCGTGAGTGACCGGCGGCTCAAGCACTTGTTTTGTTACGATATCGCGGTAGGTAACAATCGGTGAATCATTCACGGGCGAAGTGATAGTCGTACGGTTACGATTGTCGGATAAATGCATAATATTGTTAGATTTAGCGGCCGCGCCGGCCGCGTTATTGTTTATGTTTTTGTCCAGTGTCTCTTTATGATGTATCGTCATTATCGGTGCAATTTTTTTAACTGAGTTTGTTGATCTCGAGTTGTTATGAACAACTGTGCGTAGTTGAGTTAATTCCCCATAGACTCGATTTTCAAACTGTGTAATCTCTGATTTAGAGACTGTGTCGGATCTTATTAAAGAAACTTCATTTTTCAAGAAGGTCGAGTCTTTAAGGAGCCTGGTAACATCTACATGGTCAAAAGATACTGGTGGTAAGCGGTTTAAGTCTTTTGCCACAAATATGGGTTGAGAGTCAGGTTCAGTCTCTTTTAAGATTTTAATCACATCCTTAATGTTTTTTTTCGACTTATCTTCACCTTTACGACGTGTACAATGTTGAGCGCAATCGAGTAGGGTAAACAATTGCGTTTTGCTCGATTCAATGTCCGATTCCGCAAAATTCGAAGAACATATTTGCACTATACTGAGCTCGTCCAACACGTCTATTTTATTTTGCACAAATGTTAAAAATTCGTCTATTATAATTCGTCTTTCAGCCATTGGTAATTAGTAGCACTCACATACTAAATTCCACAAATTATTGTGTACGTAACGTAATAATTATTACTGCAAATATAGTTGCATCGTGCACGACCATACAGTTAACCGATACCGCGAGACTGATATTTATAACAATTCCTCTCCTAATTTCCAATAATTATTCATTATTCTCCCCTCCCCCTCCTTTAAGCTATCTCAGACATTGATGTTGTAGATGTTCATGGGCTGTTCATGGTTGGTCACTTAACATCAGGTGAACCGCATGCTCCGCTTGCCTGTTTTGACATAAAAACAATTCTCCAGTTCTTTTTGCATGATGAAGGAAGGAATATTCATGAAAATATTAAAATTATTTTATGTATAACATTCTTTTAATTCTTGTAGTCGATTTTGCATGATTAAGTTAGAGGCCTAAAAAGTCTTGAATTAATAAACAATATGCATTTCTGCAAAAAATGAACTGAAAAGTGACTAAATATATTTTTTGTTATATTTAAAAAATGTACCAGATGTCGTGGTGGAGAGCTAGTTCTCAAATAAATGATGATTACTTCATACATGCATAATGCATGGCTAAACAGTAGAATACATTATCTGTGGAAAGGTGACGTTGGCATCGTGCCCAATTCTACTGAGCATGTCTCAGCACATTAGCATAACGGGGAATTGAATCGTTTAAGATATGCCTCATTTATTAGCGAGCTACCCGCAGTGTTATGACTGGATAACTGTGTGGACTAGGATTAAAATTATTCAATATTTTAATTAAGAATATATATTGTTTTAGAACTAAATCGATTTTTTACTAGTCTCTTTTTTGTTCTGGCATCAACGACTTTGATGTTGTAGATGTTCATGGGCTGCGGTTGGTCACTTAACATCAGGTGAACCGTATGCTCCGATTGCCTGCTTTGACATATATTTTTTTGCATTATTAAGTAAGATACATAAAAATCTTGTATAACAATATGCGTTGTATTATTTCTGCAAAAAAAACTGAAAAGTGATTAAGTATATTTTTAATAACATTTAAAAAATGTCGTGGTGGAAAGCTAGTTCTCAAATAAATGATGATTACTTCATACATGCATAATGCATGGCTAAACAGTAGAATACATTATCTGTGGAAAGGTGACGTTGGCATCGTGCCCAATTCTACTGAGCATATCTCGGCACATTAGCATAACGGGGAATTGAATCGTATAAGATATGGTTAAATTATTAAGAAGATTTAAATGAAAATATATGGCAATGATCCATATTCGGATTATATGGTCATTGTGTGAACAGCTATAAGGACGCAATAATTACCCTTTATATATTTATTTTATAATGGAAATTATCTTCTAATTTAAAATCAATGAAAAGAACGGAAGGAGATTTATAGTTTTTCTTGGGTTTGCTTAAATGCGAGTACTTTACGTACTATTTCATTTTAACACTCCCATGCATGTAACGATTGCTCATTATGTAATTTATTTAGAGCCGACACTGATTCAACAAATACTCTATAAGATTATAGATTTGTAAGCCTTAGCTATACCTATACATTTTTTTAATTATGTTTTTAATAACAAGAAGATATGAGTACTGAAGCTTATGTCGACGTCTAAAATTGCACCGAATTTCGCTGCGTCATGTTTGCGCAAACTTCGCGGCACAATAACGTACGGAGTTTGTGCAAATGTACCGAGACGTTAGAATTCACGCAGATTTGAGTTTGCACAAATATTGACTTGAATACTGTGTGGAACGGCTATTAACATTTGTGGGAAGTTTTAGATGAGAGCTTTCTCTCTTTTACCGATATTCAAAAAAAGGAAGTGTTTTATGTGTGTTTTATGCGTGTATATGGTTATATCCGGCATTTATGGTCTGAATTGAAAAATTATTTTTGAATTCTAAGAGTAGAGTGTCAGTGTAGTCTCATAGAAATTTTGCTTAAGTCTGATCATCCAAGTAGAAGACGTTCCAGGGAACTCCTCGAAAATCAACAGAATAAGTTTTACGGCTAAGGTTTACTGATGTATATACCCATTAAACGCTAACTCTGAGTCTGAATTGTGACTAGCTCTGATGTGATATACCTTCACATGAAAATGGAAAAATAATAACTTTTTGCCAAAAAATACTTTGTAGAAAATAAGTTTTATTATATTTTTGATGAAATCTACCTATTTTCAATTTTTAACAACATTTTGCACTGACTTTGACTGACTAGACTAGGTCGGTGGACATTAAACGCTTGGGATAACATTTATGAACCAATAAACGGAATACTATGATTTCTATTTTCTTTCCTTTGTTTTTTACTGCAATTAAACCAACAAGCTGGCTTGGCTGCGTAGTATTTGTGCAAACTTCGTAACAAATTGTGCGGAGTTTGTGCAAATATACCGAGACGGTAGAATTCACGCAGATTTGAGTTTGCCCAAATATTGACATGAATACTGTTGTGTGGATCGACCATTATCTTATCTGGCAAACTCCGTAGGAACTGTATTTCTAGAATTTTCGAGAGTTATACACCAGATTATTACAATGGTCTATTGCCAAAAAGGTTGTGGGTTGAATTCCAATGATTAGAAAAAAAATTTATTTCCTAGTCTGGACCAGAAATTTTTATGCTTAGGTATGTTTAGTGCTATTATAACTTTTTTTCATTTATGAAACTGTCACACATGCAGATAGCAATTATAGGTTTTTACACGTGTTGTGACGGGTTGGAATACGTTTGTCGCCATCCTGCTTCTATCCGTAGTTGTCATAAGAGGCGACAGAGTTATTCTGCTACAGAACATCTTCAGTAATAAAAGAGTGGGAGCCGAGAATTGCACGATTGGGCCAAGCTCGTACTGGTGAAATTACCACACTCTAGCAGGTGATCGGCGTGAAGCAGTATTGCATTTTTTGGTAACGTGATTGGAGACTCGAATACCTGTATTCCTATGCCATTCCTCTTCCTCTTGTGTTACTCCTTTCCCAATTTCCCATCGTTATTCCTCTCCTCATCCTCTGACCTTCTAAAGCCAGCAAAGTATCTCCGACACTTTGATATTGTAGTTGTTCAAAAAATGTATATCAAAATTTTATTCAGACTTAAAATAAAACCTTTATTTTTTATATGAAAAAATACTAAAACAATTGAAGCATAACGCGTTAAATACCAAACAAAATGTTGTGAAAATAAAACAAGAATGTTTCAAACAATTTTTAAATAAAACTACAAATTGTTGAGCTAACCCAATAAACGGGTCAAAGCGTCAGTTATTCAATATTACGATGCAAATAAAATAAATTGTGTAGAATCGTAATTTAATAGAAGTGACATAATAGTGTTAGCTTTTTTCTAAAAGTATGCAAACCATTCACTGTAACCTATTGATATGAACTGCCCTGTTAGTCCATTGGTTGCGTTACTGTACAATAGGGGTCTCGGGTTCGTTTCCCGAGTGAGGCCGAAAAAAATTATCTTTCTGACAAAATCTCAACATCAACCCTTAGGTGGGATGATGGTGGTGTTGGTACATCTCCGTGCGTTTGTTTTGCGCCTGATCTCTCTTGGATCTCGAGTAAAGAAATAGAATGTGCACCTGTCGAAGATGGGGGGGGGGGNNNACTGATATACAACATGTGTAATTCCTCTGCTGCCTAACAAACTAAATAACTTGTAATACAGCAAACAGCGCCAAAACCCCATAAAGAAGGAAAGTAATGGATAGAGAACGGAACTGAATACAGAAATAACTAACAAATAATAGATGTTACCCGAACTCTTCAAACCAAAATAAATTCTTAGTTACGCCACACCCGTCAATTACTGTCAGTTTGTTTTGGCGGGAAAACCGTCTCGTAATT
This sequence comes from Phoebis sennae, assembly GCA_001586405.1. Classification (NCBI taxonomy): domain Eukaryota; kingdom Metazoa; phylum Arthropoda; class Insecta; order Lepidoptera; family Pieridae; genus Phoebis; species Phoebis sennae. The sequence continues at coordinate 318,874 of LQNK01000569.1, read as the reverse complement.
TTTTGTCGATTATTTTTTGGATGTGGCCAATTTCTGTTATAGATTAAGTGATATATTTCTTAATGTAAAATGTTGATTATTTTTGAATTATTAAAAGTTATATACTCAAGTGGTAGAGAAATAAATTTTTCATTTACATTTTATCTCTATATATTACATCTTTATATATTACATCAAATCTTAGATATCTTATTTTGAGAGACCAATAGTTTGTCAAATAAACCAATAAAATATGCAACCCTTTATCCAAGATGGCGGGCAGGGCAAGGAAGGTAACCCCACAAACATAAAGGCATACATAAAACCCCCTAGACATCTATAAAAAATTGCGACCTCTGAAAAATACAAACCTAAATTTAACTTTACAATGGGCTTCATAAAATAGTTAACGTTTTTAGTAGAATTTTGTGTGACACGTAATTTAGCTCCATTTCTCTTTCTCATACAAAAACTATCCTTTATTTTTACATACACTACAAGTTTCATGAGACTAATAATATAAAAATCTATCTTAAATCGGATTCAGAATCAGGTAACCGTGTTACATCTAATGTTATTCAGGTAAAATCTAATCCCAAAGGTAGATTTAAATATTGTAATGTAGGAACGTATCTATTTTTAACGTCGCCTTTTTATGCATTACGCGTGATCGCATTTGATTTTCTTTGGAAAGGTTTTAGTGTTACCAGTATTTACATAAATTTATTAAAAATAGAACAGAATGAGGCAGCAAGAAATATTATGACTGACGGCCGGCTTACAGATAAGGAGAAAATATAACTATAGGATAAATTATGGGATATTGGGAGAGGGGTAGAATATGATGGGATGGAAATTCAGGTCTCTGGGCTCCCGCTCACCGTACGAAACACAGTGCAATACTGGTTCACGTCAGTCTTCTGCTGTGGTAATTACACCGGTGTGACCTTGACCCAATCATGCAATGCTCAGCTCCCACTCTTGTATTGCTGAAGATGCTATGCAGCAGAATTACCCTCTGTCGCTTCTTACGACACCCACGTGTAGAAATGTGATGGCGACACACGCATTCTAACCCGTCGCCACACGGGAAGGTGCCTTCAGGACAAAGAAAATTATGCTATCACCGAATCTATCTCCTATCCTCTCTGTATACAAAATTTCATCAAAATCCATACAGTACTTGCCTAACTTCCGAACATCCAAACTTCCACATTTATAATATTAGGATAGTAGGATAAGCTCAGATTTTCATTTTTTACCCTGTCATAAAGCCTGGAGCTATTTTGTTACCTAGCTCCTCAGCTGATTCTTGAGATCCTCTGCCATAAAATTGAGATTTAATTTAAAGAAAAAGATCCAACAAAATAATTAAAGAAACTCTTTCAAAGAGCTGTACTGAACAGGAAAAATGAATAAAGTCGAAAGGGTTCTCAATTATTCACGGGTCCACGTACGTAAAGACTTGGTATCGAGCTGAGCGTTATTTAGAAAATTTCAGGGAAACAGAAGGTGTTATAATAAACGTTTATACTACTAATGGTATACATAATCCTACTTATATTATAAATGCAAAAGTTTGTGAGGATGTATGTTTGTTACTCTTTCACGCAAAAGTTACTGAACCGGTTGTGACGAAACTTGGTATAGATGATTCAGTGATCCAGAATAACGTATAGACTACTTCTTATCCCGGAATTACCACGGGATTAGAAGTTACATACGCGGGTGAAACCGCGGGGAATGGCTAGTTACAAATAAAAAATAAATCGAAAATTCAGCAATCGAATTTTGAAATACTTATCTACGAAAATTTATAGAAATATGCGCCAATTAATGAGGAAGAAGTTTGATGGAATAATTCGAGTCAACATCGAAGAGTCAGAGATATTTGAAAGCCAAACGGTTTGTAATCAAAGTAACTATAGCGTAAGGACGATGTCGCTAAAAGCTATTTTCCTTTAAAAACGAAAGCATTGAGAATAACCAAAGAATCTTTCCTGTAGTTCAAAGAACAGGATAAATCAATAAAGGCGAAAGGGTTCTCAATTATTTACGGAGTCCACGTGACAAGACTAACCTTTGGCATTGAACTGAACGTTATTAAGGACATATCAGGGAGACAGACCGTGAAATCGTTTTATATGCAGGCCTGTATGGAATTTGTTTGAGACGTGGCCCTTGTCCTTTTGGGATAGGGATATTTTTAGATACATTGATAAATTTATGTGAGGGATCGAAGATATAGGCTGCACTATTTTTTTATGGCAGAGCAAGCAAAGGAACAAGTGGGTCACCTGATGTTAAGTGATCATCACTGCCCAAGAACACCTGAAATACCGGGAGCGTCGCAGATGCTTTGCCGGCCTTTGATGGACATATTCGCTTGTTTTTTGAAGGCCCCAATGCTTCAAGCTTTTTTTTTAAATCACTGTATCCATTATTAGTTAAGAGATAACTTTGATACTGGGAATTGTCAAATGTAAAGTTTTATTGTGAATAAAGGGGTTGAAATAGGGAAAGTAGGTATTGCCGGGAGCCCACGGTGGCGTGTCATGACCTGCCTCTACAGAACACGGCCGGGTACTAATATTAGTCCATTGAAATGTTCCATTTTTCTGGGCTCAATTGTCTTTATAGTTACCTAGGTTTGTATAAGCTTAAATCTAAGTTTGTGGGATTTCAAACTTTGTCCCGCTGCCACCATTTTCAAAAAAGCGCTGCTAATATGGTTTTCTCAGCATTTCTGACAAACTAGTGGTCTCTCAAAAAAAATATGAAAATTTTAATTCTCTATTTAATCTTGGTCCAAGTCTAATTCTCTACTAAATTGCGTTATCTGAGAAACGGCCGAGTACGCTGGTGGTATGTCCAGCTGGAAGAGCAGCGCGCGTCAAACAATAAACATAATTAAACATTTTTTAGTTCAAAAAACGATTCAGAACAGGATAAATCAATAAACACGCAAGGGTTCTCAATTATTCACGAGTCTACGTGTGTAAAACTAACCTTTGGTATTGAATTGAACGTTATTAAAACATTTCAGGGAGACGTGAAACCGTTTTTTATGCAGGCCTGTATGAATTTGTTTGAAACGTGATGGTTAGCGTTCTTATGGGATAGGATTATTCTTAGTCTTACTAATATTATAAATACCAAAGTTTTTAATATTTCTAACCCTTTCACGAGTAACTACTAGACAGATTTGAATGAAACTCGGTATACATATAGGTAAGGATCAAGAATAACACAAAGGCTTGTACAGGTCATGTAGGAGGGGCATTAGACAAGTTTTCAGCTTGCCTCAAACACCTCCCCAAAAATAGTCTTAGCTTTCGGAATACAGGGAGTATTCCGAAAGCTAAGACTATTCGACATGTAACCTGGGATCATTTCGGAACAGTTTGAGACACGCATATTTATGTGTATGAAGAACATATACATGTATGACTCTTGTATCTACATGTTTTGTGTACGTGTGTTATGCATTGATTGATTTAAGAGCAATGAGATCAAATACATCTGTTAAGCGAAGCTGTCTCGTTATGTGAATATAATGTGAACTTCATAATGAAATATTATTGCGTTACAAATGATTGAGGCTAAGCGAAGGTTTTACTAATGTTTAGCGAAGGTTAGACTAAGGTTTGTCTAAGGTTTAGCGTAGGTTTGACTAGGGTTTGTATTGGTATTCCTATTTATGGATTACTAGCTTTAGCCCACGGCGCCTCTCATGTGAATTTAGGATCAATCCTAATATCTACTAATATTATACATGTGTCAGTATGTACATTATATACATTTTTGTATTTGCTTTTGAACTTTGTATTTGCTTTTTGTCACTCCAGTCTTCGGCGGCACTCCATCTGCCTTTTATTATCTAATCTGTAATACAAACGTTATCTTTATAATGATAGAAGATGACCTGTACAACATCCTGAATCAGAGCTATTATTGAAACTTTCTGTCCAAAAATCCGATTCCATTTTTCTGCCCCAACCGGGAATTGAATAAGAGATCCTTTGATCTGTAGTCAAAGGTGTAACCACTACACTTACGACAGACATTGTATAACGTGATCTTGGCTCGCAGTATATCATTGGGCACAAAAGGACCATTACAGGAGATCATTCCGTCACATGGTTTCCGATGTATTACGTGTCTTAGAGATTTCTTTTTTTATGTTATAACAGGCAAGCGGGGCATGCGGTTCACCTGATGTTAAGTGACTGACCGCAGCCCATGAACATCTACAACATGAAATGTCGCAAATGCCTTGTCGGCCTCCTTCTTGGTATTATTTGGCATTTAATCTTTTATACATGAAACAAAGAGTTTGTTACGATACTTATAACTCGAGATCCGCTGGACCAATTCGACAGAAAATTATATAGCTTAGGACAACAAAAATAATATTGTGTACTTATTAATTTATATGTATTGTATATGTATCTATACTATTTTATATATCTATTTATGCTTCTTTCATATGTTTACACTTTGACCTGCCTCTTACAATACCTTTTCCTACACCAGTGGGTTGCCTGGAAGAGATCACTCCTGAGTGATAAGGCCGCCCTCTGTGTTGACTGTTTCTTCTATATCTTTTTCTCTTTTGTAAAATTTACTCTCATTATGTCAACATGAAAAAAGTGTAAATAAATAAAAATAAAATAAATAACGTACAGCTGGTTTCTGAATTGAGCATTCAGGCGGTAATCAGTTAAGATTTGCTCAAATCTTTGATTAGAACTTAAGTTTTTTTGTGTTTCACAAGACAGTTAACATTCTATCAGACCACTCAAAACTTTTTGTCAAACTATTAATAAATAAATCGTAATAAATTAACAAAGCCTCGCCGACTCTCTTAATTATTTTTTACCTGTTTAGGTACACGTTCTGAATGACCTGTAAACAAATGAAATGCTAGCTATGAAACACCTTATATAGGTAATAGAACAATTTTTATTGTTTAGATTTATATAGATAGTTCCATTGTCCGTAGACTTTAATCAAAATTACTATAAGTTTCATCATGTAAGTACTCAATTATTTCGCATGTCGTTAATGGGATACAAATTTCTGATTATGTTACGATAGTGTAAAATAGTTTTGCATGTCAATCAGGGTATAATTATGTCAAACTATTACTATACACGATTTAAATTAATCTGCTCCATTGACGGTAGTAGTTAACTAAATCTATTCAATGTTCAAATTAAATTGAGAGATTTTTTTAAGTTCAAATTTGATTAATAAAAATTTGCATGCTGAAAGTCGCTAGTATCGAGAAGATGGCAAAAACTCAATAGTTACCCTTTTAAAATATTTAGTTATTTAACAATCATTGGCCTTACAACTGTCCTGTAGTTGAATTAATTCACATTCCATGACTCTTTATCCTCCATATATTTAGCAATAATATAATACGCCTATAATAATATATATAATAGTGGTTCCAATTGTATAATAAGATATTTGGAAACATTTAGTGCGATGTTTTTCAAATGTTCAAAATTCAAAAAATTAGCATAAAGATAAACAATCTTTATGCAAATTTTTGAGATACAAATAAGAATAAAAAAACGTTGGTTGACACATTTGTCGACAAAATAATCATACTATCATACTATATATTATATCTATGTATATATATAAAAGAAAGTCGTGTTAGTTACTCCACTTATAACTCAAGAACGGCTGAACCGATTTAGCTGAAAATTAGGCAGGCAGAAGGCTTAGGACTAGGAGAATGACATAGGATACTTTTAATCCCGGAAATCCCACGGGATCAGGCTATATACGCGGGCGAAACCGCGGGGCAAAGCTAGTATTATATAAACTCCAATAACATTTACCATTGCCATGACACGTAACCATACACCATCAATCTCTTTGACATCGGTTGCCAGAGCCATTCCCTTGTATTGACTTACACTTTATTTGCTCTTGTAAGAAATGCTTTAAATTCACGACTAGCTTTATCCTGCTGCTTTATCCTAGTTTTGCCATAACAGTAACATAGTATCCACGTTAGTATGAATGGTGTGAATGCCCGCACAATCACACAAGTATTTTTGGTAACATTTAGTACGATGTTTTTCAACTGGATTTTTATCTTTATGCTACTTTTTTGAGATACAAATAAGAATAAAAAAAAACGTTAATTCGTTTGTCGACGAAATATTATAAAGAGGAAAACTATGTATCCACGACTAACTAGGATATATATATATACAGGGTGTCCTGTGTATATTTGAAACAGATGGGTGTACAAAATAAAAGTTAGAAATATTAGTAAAATTGTGGACATGGTAACAAAAACTGTCTTAAGAGGTGAAAATTTTTGAAGCAAATCAATTTTTTTCTATAATTTAAAAAATAAGTTAGATTGAATTTTTATTTTATTTTTCCTCAAGTAGTTATGAGTAGGCCCACCACCTGGTGCCGTATTATCGTTGAATTTTGGGACACGTTGTATATATATATATATCCTAGTTAGTTATCCTATATATATATGTTGTTGCATAATATTTTATGATATGGGAGCGAAGCGACACGGATCAGCTAGTGTAATATAAATGTCCTAATTCTTTATCCTACGGTACCGACCAACGTGAGTATAGACGCAAACAGTGTGCGAACGAGATATGAATACATGGCGGCACCTTTTCTTATTTTCAAACTCGAATTGAACGACCTATATAAACCTTTATAAATAAAAAAAAATATTCAAGGACATTTAACACTACGCCATCTTTTCCCAAAATAAGCATAGCTTGTACTATAGAAACTAGATAACTAATAGACATACTTAAACATACGTTTTTTTGTAACTATATCCATACTATAGATGAATTGATTAAAAATGTTCATCACATAATGATTTTCTACTCGTGATCGAACCCACTCCCCCCGGCGCAATAGACCATTGCTGTATCCACTGCGACAATCGGAGCTTCCATTGTTATGACACATAACCTCACATCATCAATCTCTTTGACATCGGTTGCCAAATCCATTCCCTTCTATTGACTTACTCTTTATTTGCTTCTGTAAGGAGAATTGTGGTTTTTATTTATAACTACCCTTCATTCGTGACTTTGTCTGTGTGCACTGAAATTTAAGGTTTTAATTGTTATTAGCATCTGCCCGTAGCTTTACGTTAATTTAGATAGCCTATCCGAAATTTCATCAAAATCCGTTCAGTAGTTCGGCGTGATTTAAGCACAAACATACCTCCAAACACATAAACATCTGAACTATCACATAGGTTACGATCAATGTTTATGTTTAAAAGATTAAACATACATCCATAAATATCATATGACTAATAAGACTTTTTTTGCTACAGATTATTAACTAGTCTAGCCATAAATTCTGTTACTGGCTGTTTAAGTCATTTTAAAAAGATATGTAATTTGAATTTCGAACATTAGCTTTTACGATAACAAAATATACTTCTTTCCCGAAATTA
>LQNK01000569.1:273766-310902 GCA_001586405.1 Phoebis sennae | reverse complement strand
AAAGAGGCCAATTTGGAAAGTAAACGTTTTGACTTTGACTTTGACCGACCCCAGTCCATGAAAATCTACAACATCATAGAGTCGCAGATGCCTCGGTGTCTTGAAGAAAGGGCAAGTTTAAATCAGGTTTCTACATGCATTCTTGTGCTGTTTTTATTTTTCACATTTAATAATTTCCTATTTTATCAAATGAAGCAAGTCTCGAATTGCACTTTAAGAATCTTGTTTTATTTATTAATTAATTATTAATTAGGTCCGGTTACATGTAGATACAGTTAAAAAATCTTAAATAACTTAAAACTAGGGCCCATAAATAAACACTACTTAAATCCACTCGATAGACTGTATTGTCACATCTTGATGGAAATGCATTTTATAATATTTTATAGAATTGAAACTATTTTTATTAAATAAATGTGGAAATTGTGTAAAAAATAGTTTCAATTCGATAAAATATTATATACATGATATATTGAGTGATAAAATATAATTTGTGCCTTGAGATTACCTATATCTTTTTATGCTGCAGCAGGCAAGCGGAGCTTACGGTTCACCTGATGTTAAATGATTGATCGCAGCCCATGAATCTATAACAACAAAGTGTCGCAGATTCTTTACCGGAAAGAGAGACGATAAGGAGAGGATTTATCATAGAATGTTGGAAAAAGAGCATAACAGGATGGGAGAGGAATGGGAACGGAATACAGGCCTCCGGTCTCGGCTCCCACTCTTATATTGTTGAAGGTGTTATGCAGCAGAATTATCCTGTGTTGTCTTTTTCGTCACTCACGGGTAGAAATGGGGTTACGACACATGTATTCTAACCTGTCGCCACACGGGTAAAATCCTGCTAATTTTGTTATGAAATTTCGTATAGATATTAGATGGATAGACTAAAGATACTAACAGCCGTTTTCAATATCCCTTGTTTTGCTTACTAAAGCCGGACAGATCTATTTGCACTTTGATTTCAATATCCCATCGACGGATAGACTTTGCTAACGATTGTTTATCAAACGTTTGAGATAACAATCTATACAGGGTTATTGGTACTCAACATATGCTTTACAGGGTAGGTTTTACTTATAAACTTTAAAAAAAATAGTATAAATTCAATATTTTTCAAAAGTTGAGGAGATGAGAGGAATTATTACGATTATCTGACACATCAAAGAAGGAAATAAGATTTATAATAACATTCAAGATGATAATTATTTATGATGAATTATTTATCATAATCAATTGTCCATAAGTCAACATGGTTCGCTATTTCAAGTATGGATACAAAAATTATCTGACACCAAAGTATTATTGTAGTAGTGAAGTGTAGTGAGACTAAAACCTAATCGGATTAAAAAATATTTTTGGTGGTTGTTTCGCGTTTTAAACCGTTGTTGTTAGGCTTTTGTTGTTTTACATACGTCTATTAGTTTTCAAACTGGTAAAGTCTTTATAAAAGCGGAAATTGAGGGTTATTGTTTACCTGGATAGGAATATAAACGGTCGAATTCTTTTATTTTTTTAAGTTTGATAGTCCAAAGGATTTAAATGCCTTTAATATTTGACTTTATGTTCCTTGTTATAGATCTTAGTACAAATAATAAAATACCCCGACCGCGTCTGTCTGTCTGTTTTTATGAACGCAGTAAACTCAAAAACTATTGAACGGATTTTAAAACAGGTTTCACTAATAGATAGATAGTGTAATTGCTGTGTGTGTTATTATGTTATGATTAAAGCGAACTTGCAAGAGTAAGTTTGTCGCCAGCCCATCTCTATCCGTGGGTGTCGTAAGAATACCGGCGTGAAGCAGTATTGCACTGTGTTTAGTACTGTGAGCGGGTGCCCGGAGGCCTGTATAACATTCCTGTCCCAGCCCGTTCTATGACACTTTGATGTTGTAGATGTTCATGGGCTGCAGTCAGTCACTTAACATCAGGTAAACCGCATGCTCCGCTTGCCTACCATAGCATAAAAAACCTCTTACGCGCTTCTAAAGTTTCCTCCATCAACGTCTTCATTTTCATTCCCGATCTTTGTGTCATTTTCTTCAAGTACCCCCAAAAGTTTTACGACAAAAGATTTTGCCAGAGTTTATAGATAATAAAAACGGCTTTGCAGCTGTTTCACGACTGCTCTGACGTTTTAATATCGAAGTTTCGATACAGATTAAAATATATTTCGTAGTCAGTTGTGATTGCTGCAACGTTTTGTATGTTAGTAAATACTGTAACGCTTTTATTGGACGATAAATTATTTCAAAATAAATTATTTTGTAACTGTAGCTGTTTTATTTGTATAAGTATAAGCAGTTTTATTTTTAACTAGCTGTGCTGTGTATCACCTGCAGTAGTGGAATTCTAAATAGACTTAGATAAAGACGTTTAAACAAACAAACTTTGTAAAACTTCCAGAATCTATACTAATACTATAAAGAGGAAAAATTTGTGTTTTGTTTGTATGTTTGCAAAGTTTTCACACAAAAACTGCTGGACCGATTTATACAATTCTTTGACGTTGTATAATATAAAATAACTTTTCTATGTAGCTCATGTGAAATAAAATACTTTTTTAAGGATTTATAACGCGGTTCATTATACATTATTTTACACTATTATTAATCCAACGCTTCGAAAATTTTACAGCGATTGTGGTCACGGTTGACTGTCAACCGATAATATGATTTTAAACCGCGTTTAAAATCCTTTCAAAAGTATTTTCTTTAATATGGGAAGTACTCACGTTTATTTTACAAACACTAGAAGAAAATACTATTCATATCTCGATCGATAAATGATGTGGAATTTAATCTTTGTTACGTGCACAAAATTTCCAATAAACATAATTAAGACGTTAGACTTGAAAGAGAAAGAAGAGCTAAAAATAGACTTAACAAAAGGCCATTCAGTTCGGCCGTGGCACGTTGGCGCCTGCAATAATGTCATTGACTCTTTAACTAGCCGCATAGCGACGATGACATTTACTTGGACTAGGACGACTAGAATCATTGACATATTATAATATGGATATGTTGTACACATACAAGACTACCGTTAAAAAATGCGACCGTCAATGACAATGTCGCCTTTAGACAATCACTTCATAGTTGAATTAAAAACGCGTCTGTGTGGGGCTGTGCAAATGTGCGTGTCGAAATGGGACACCGCTCAGGGAATCTGCGATTTACAGATGAGTATAAGCCACAGCACTCATTTTCAGAGTCTCCCGTTTGACAAACATTTTTGGCCCTATAGATACAACTTGACTTAGCATAATCCAATAACGAAGGGATTGGCATTTAACTAAAGAAGAAGAAAAGACTAGAACAAAAGATCCTGACCTAAGCAGAATACGTATCGAAGGGATTGGCATTTAAAGAAGAAGAAAAGATAAGAACAAAACACGCCATGCCATTAAGCTCGGCCGTGGCACGTTGGCGCCAGAAATAATGTCATCGACTCGGTTTAACCTGGCCGCATAGCAACGATGACATTTAGTTGCAGTTGCTTTGTTTCAGTTTACATGTCTGCCTGGGATACATAAACATAGTCTAGAGTCTTTCAGCTGTACATATTATAATTCAATTGGATTATTTGAGTTACTTTAACAATGCAATAAAAATAACATTTTTAGGTTTGTTAAATAACATATAGCTAAGAAATTATCGTTTTATTTCTTCTTTTACAAAAATGTACAGAACGAGAAAAGTAAGTTGGAAAAAAAAATATCACAGCAAAATGAAAAGTAAGGAAACTTTCGCCAAATGTACGGTTTGGCAATGAAATACTATTTTAGTAGTGCTTATAACATTTTTACACTATCTTCGAAAAATATAGAATTTAACTCTTTTTCACACTATTTCCATATTTATTAATAAACTTAATTTAATTTACAAAAAAATACCTATTACTTTTTTGATTTGTTTGTTCACTACTTGATGTTGATTTTTCGAAATTATTCTATTTTAAAAAATATACATAATATACTTTTTCACACTATAATAAACTGGTTTTGAAAATTCAAAGTCAGGTAATTTTTTTTTTTGATACCAGTTATAAATTAAATAAAGTATATTAAGAAATGTGGAAAAGTGTAAAAAAACGAAGAAGTTTACAAAATTTCTATCAAGAAAGGACAATATCAAACATACTATCTCCAAAAACATCGCAATGTAAACTGAAATTGTGGCACAAATATTTTACAAATAACCCTGCAATAGTAATGCAAGAATTACACGCATGTCCGTTTGGCCTCGTCGTGTTGGCACCTGCGCTTGCGCCGGTCAAGGCGCATACTGATCACATGTGTCATTAGTCATGTTGTGGTCTTGATTCTAATGCGTTTCAATTATTATTAATTGCTTGCGTTTCTGCGGACTTGTTGAAATATAATTGTTAAAATAAGTATGTTATGTATTTATATCGTTATATATATTTACTTATTTATTGTTTGATTGTTAAAACTTTGATTTGATTTGAATGGTCTTAATGACTGGCAACAAACTCCGTTGTTTAGACCACAAATCAGTTACGGTGTGACTGTAAATCAATAGTTGGAGATTCAATGTATTCTACTATGGGAACAGATATCTGATAAACATCCTTCAACATACTTCTCATCCACATCCTGTAAATACATTCACTATAGATAAACTAACACCCAAACAGTAGGAAACTACAATTTTCATCACATCATAATTTTCTACCCTTGGGAATCGAACTCACACCCGTGGGCGCAATAGACCATTGTCATATTCACTACGACAATCGGGTCGTCAGGTCGTCGTGATTTTACGCTAAGGCAGTGAAACCACGCGTAACAGCTAGTTTTATATAAACACCAATAGATTATTTAGTATAATCTTAAGATCCAAATCTAACTCATCTAAACTCTAAACTAATGCGGATAATAAATCATTGTCAATCCCAAACTTCATTACGAGATTTGTTTCCCGATCTAAACTTTAATCAATTTGATTGTAAATAAAGTGATTATATTGTTCTTTAAATTGGGTCCCGATAATTTTAAGACTCAAGGCTATATTTCATTAACGCTAAGTTTGTTGTTTGGAGAATTTCACGGTTTTTAATTGAGACCTGATAATGTGTTTTTATATTTATGCATATTATTATTTATTTAAATTGTCGGATAAGTATATGATAGTTGTTACGAGTATCGGAATATATCATAAACGAACGCGCCTTCATCGCATTGTCTATGCCATGTATTCTCTATTCCGCTACCACTGTCATGTCGGGCCTTGTAAATTATAGTTTATACACTACTTATTAAAGTATTTTTCTTTTTACAATATTACAGTTTTAATAATATTAACAACCCACGATATATAACAATAGTATTTGGCAATGGTAGTAGTTAACATGTGGCAATGGCGAAGGGTGTGGTTTCGATTCCCGCGAGTAGGAAATTATTGTGACGAGCATTGTAATTTTCTTCTGCCTGGATGTTAATTTAAGCGTTCATTTATGAAGCTTTAAGTAAGATACGTAAATAGCAATTATCATTTATTTAAAAAAATTAAGTATGTCTATCAGTTATCTAGATTTGCTTAGCTTTGGACTGTCGTAACCCATATCCACTGTTCCAATCGTATCGTCAAGTAGTTAGTAGCGATTTAAATATTTATTTGAAAACATTAATTCCATATAAGGGATATCTTTATTACTTTTCTTTCTTATTCTGTATAAAAGTTAACGCTACCGTTTTTCTTGTATCCCATGCAATCTAACATTTTTATTGGCCTTATTTCTAAAGCACACGGTATCGTATTACTGCTCGATTTAATATCGGTGTTCATCGCACTGCTAGGTTTTACATTTTACATATTGAATGGAATGAAGTTTTAGATTGGATAAAATTCTATTTTAAGGAATACTAGCTGTGCCTTGCGGTTTTTCCTTCGTATATCTGTTTTCCTCGTTCCGGTGGCATTTGATGAAAATCCTTTCTGAGAGCAACAGCTACCTGCATGTCAATTTTCAGCCCGATCTGTCCAGCGGTTTCGGTTGGGCGTTGATAGATCACTACATCAGTTAGTCATTTTTTATTTAAAACCGTATCAGTTTCAACTGCGACTAAGATACTGTCAAATGAAACAGTTTTTCTCGTTTGCTCTTTGCTTATCACAATCAACAAGAATTTTGTACATCCATTTGGTAGTTTCGAAGATTCATTGCAACAAACAAACAATCTTTTTCGCCTTATAGTTTTAGTATAGATATTTAAGAACCTTGTTGTAATTTCATGAGAATAGCATTCTTTCAATGTTTACTTTTATCTATACAAGTATTAAAACCAAATAATCTTACTAGTTTTGCTATCCCAAGCAATATTTTTATTGGTCCTTTTACAAACACACGGTATCAGATCAGAACTGCTCAATCTAATATCGATATTTCCGCTATAGAGTTTTCTTTAAACGTATTGAAAGGTATAAAGCAAAGAGTTTACAAAGTACTAAAAACGATTCATGGTTATTTTACTAGTTGCAAGGAACAGGCTTGTAACAGATTCATAAAAACTGTCTATTGAAATCTATTTGACGACCCGATTGGCGCAGTGGATGTGGTATTGGTCTATTGCGCCTAGGTTGTGGGTTCGAACCTCACGATATAAAATTATGTGATGAACATTGTAATTTTCTACTGGTGTTTATCTATCTATAGTATGTTTACAAAAAAAAGTATGTAAGTATAATCAGTTATCTAGTTTTCATAGCACAAGCATTGCTTAGTTTGGGACTAGATGGCGAAGTGTTCAATGCCCCAGAATATTTTTTTAAAAATTGTATAACCTTCTCCTAAACCGATGGTTCTCAGTCATGATGACAAATCTCAACACAGACTAGCCGTACGCAGGAGATATTATAGTGCACAAGTATGTGCGGCAACACAGGTGCGCTCTCTATTCCTTTACTCTCATAATCCGATGGGACGGCAGACTGACACGCGTGATAGATATCAGGTGCAGGACTGACGACTTTACGCGTAAACGAGCATGCTCTCCGAGGCACGGGGATATGCCAGTACTGCCAACTTCCAGACTCAGGGCTACTACTTTTTTTTTCTTTATTTTATTAGGTACATTTACACCTTGTGTATGCTAGCACCATCGTACCCTAATACTTACATAAAGCTACTAACTAATACGTCGAGGGCTGTTACTGAGACTTTTGTAAGAAAAAGCACACTATTGTTTGGCCATCCAGGAATCAAAGCAACCATTAGACCGAGGAGACAAGGGAGTTAAGGGTAGAAATATTAATTAACTTAAACACTATAGTATATAATTCGATTGCGATGCAATTCTATCATTGCTTCGAAAGTCTTACAAAATTTGTCCTTTCGGAGCTTTTAATTTAAATTTGTTTCGTTGTTGTTTAAATCATAATTATATAGGCATCTATAAACAATATCAAAAATTTTCATAGACAGACAATATTTCAAAGTTAATAGAATTATAAAAGGCTTTGTAAATTGAAACAAATCCAATTTTCAAAGTAATAATAGCTTTTATGTCGCCAAATCACAGTCCGAATACCTAATCTCTTCAAATGAAAATTTAATTAATATTCAATCTAAGGAATATTTGTATTTGCTTCTGTTTTGATTTTATTCGTACTACTAATAAATTATGAATTATTAACCTTTTGTATTTAATTATTAACTATTTTTATCAATTATCTTCGCTCTAATCCTCTAAACCGTGTGACGACGGGCTAGAATTCATGTGTCACCACCCCATTTCTACCCGTGGGTGACAGCGATTAATTCAGCAATGAAAGAAGCCGAGCATTCCACAATATTGGCCTACCTCGCATCGGCGTAATTACCTCCCCCCCAGAAGCAGAAGACCGGCGTGGAGCAGTATTGTACTGTGTTTCGGTTAGCGGATGCCCGGAGGCCTGTATTCCCATCCTATTCCTCTCCCGTCCTATTCTAGTCCTCTCCCAACCTTCTATCATTAGTCCCCTCCCCTTCCTTCAACTGGCAAAGCATCTACGACACTATTATGTTGCAGATGTTCATGGACTGCGATCAGTCACTTAAGATCAGGTAATCGTATGCCCTGCTTGCCTGCTATAAAAAAAACCATGACATTTACTTCCGAAGACAAAACTTAAAATTTGTTGACCTAAAGGTTTAGACTTGATTATTTTAACACTAATATTTATTCTTTATCTTTAAAACGAATTCATCCTAAAAATATTCAGATCGTATAAAGAATTCTCCTATGCACATTAAAAACTTAGCACACTGCATGCAACTTTAAGCTGTATTCACGTTAGTTTTAAGCCTCTTATTGTCTGCACGTGACAACATTTTAAACGTAAGCCTCTTACTTCTTTACTTATTTTAATTTCATTGTCGACTATTCTTGCGTATTTAGCTTGAAGCAACGGAAAAATAATTCAATTGTTTGCAAAATATATTTTTATTCAACTTGTGTTTAAAAGTTTTGACGATTGGCGCAGTGGATACAGCAATGGTCTATTGTCGGGGGTGTGGGTTCGATTCCAACGAGTAGAAAATGAGGGTGTGATGAACATTGGAATTTTCCACTGTCTGGGTGTTATTTATCTATAGTGGGTTTTTTTTTTCAATTCAATACACTTTATTTAGCATCACTAAATAATAAAAACTCATAAGCTATTAGGTACATTTAGAAAAAATGGTCCAAAATGGCGATCTTATCGCTACAAGCGATCTCTGCCAAGCAACCTTTGTCTAGAATTTGAATTTGACACAGAGCGTTAAGAGGTGGTGCAGAAAAAATAGACAAACACATACTTTGTCCAATTGCCTGATTTCATTTTATAAAGCAAAGTTGAAT
Organism: Phoebis sennae; assembly: GCA_001586405.1. NCBI lineage: Eukaryota > Metazoa > Arthropoda > Insecta > Lepidoptera > Pieridae > Phoebis > Phoebis sennae. The sequence continues at coordinate 302,049 of LQNK01000569.1, read as the reverse complement.
TCCTATTCTGTTTAAAATCAAATCGGAAGCTGTAAGATTATTTCCAAAATCTATTAACTAACTATTTGTCAAATGTTCGTGTCTTCGACAGTCTCTATTGTTGGTTATTGATGGTTTCCCTTAGTTTTGGTTTCGTAGTTTCAATTTGATATACGCGTTAAATTACTATAATTTTGACTGTAAGCGTGATTTAATGCTGACGTCATAGTTCCTTAGTGACTAGTTTGGTACTATTTTTTTTTCTATTTAGTATTGGGAATATTTATTTACCGAAGTGAGGATAAAGGATAACTGGAGGATCGATCTTAATAAAATATCCAAGGCGTATAGTTTAGATAAAAGAAAATGATAAGTTGTGTGAGTGAAGTTCAGCAAAATTGCTAAGGGGGTTAAGAAAACATGGGGAGTTAAATAGGCGTATATAACCGTGTGTGGTTTCAAACGAAAGGTCTTGATTTATTCTATTCAAAGGTGACTGACTAATTGACATAGTTATCTATTAACGCTCAACCCAAGCCGCTGCACGGCGTGCAGGTAGATATTATGCCGTAGTCATCCACTAAGAAAGGGTTTTGATCAAAACCCACGTGCACGGAGAAAACAGATATACGCGGGATATATCACAGATAGTTAGTATAAGTTGTTAACTATAAAAATATATAAAATACTGCATAAATGGAAGTTTTTCTGTTAAACTCTTGTTTCAGTCAGAATACAGATTGCCGTTACAAAATAAAATAATAACAAAATTTGCATTAGAATTCTTTAGAAACCGGCTTGACATAAAAAGGACATCGCGGAATTTTGGCCTATCGCCAGTTAAAACGGGGTTACGACTTGCTCCACATTATTTTACTAATTATTTCAACTAGCTGGTACCAACTTATGTATGCATAGTGTTCATTTTGAGAATCAAATCATTTTACTGAAAACTTGGGTTTATATGTTAGTGACTTGAACTACAACTATAACTCTCTGAGTGACTTCTTTATTTGTATATATTTTGATGTTAATTCATATTATTAACTAATTAGTACTACAGACTATGTATACTTTAATTTAATATAAGTGCCAAGTTGCTGAATGTTTGCAAGCGGAGCATGTGGTTCACCTGATATTAAGTGACTGGCCGCAGCCCATGGACATTTATCTGTTATAATATATCTATATGTAAGTATTTACGAAAAAAGTATGTTTACATATGTCTATAAGCTTTAGCTTAGTTTTGTATTAGATGGAGACGTGTTAAATATCCCTGAATATTTTATTTATTCAAATTCTACCCTATAAATCACACGTACTTTTCAATTTTCAATTTTGCAATGCCAAATAAAGATTTGTCTGGTGTCTGTTTATTGGGCAATGTACAAAGCACCGTATAATGTGTCCGTTTGAACCTTAAAAATTTACACTTACGTAATCCTAAAATACACAATCCAGTTTTAGAGCAGGGCATTAAAATCCCTTCCTCTTTATGCCATTAGGAGCCTATAAACAAGGTTAATAATGCCAGGCCGATACCGGATTTTTATATGGGATTACGTGGACCCCGTTTTTCAAGATTATACAGATTAAAGCGGCTTTTATTCAGTGATTTTTGCATTACCGTAATACCTGTTTTATTACGGTAATTTGTTTTGGACACCGAATGAGTTTTACGCGGGATGGTAATGGCGCTTTTCGATTGAATTTTTAGGACGTGATGACTTGATATTTTTCAGTGTTAGCTTAATTTTGCGTGGATGGCGATATTGTGAACGACATTTTATGTTATCCATACGTTTTTTAGGATTCGTGTACGAACGTAATGCTAGTTAGTATCCTTCCTTGTATATCTGCCAATAGTGTTAGAAATGATTTTTCAAATCTGTTTCATATATTATGAATGTCGGTACTTAAAAACTATTAATATTTTTGATTGTTATGTACAAGCTCAGTTAGTAAACGATTATCATAACAAAATCTTCGGCATTTGTCAAGATTATTGCATTTTACACACAAATTGTTTCCCACGCTGTACTGATGTTATTTTTATTCTATTTTTAAAAAATATAGAGTTAGCCTTTTACACACATCTACCTATCATATATCGAGCTATTAGTTGTAAATTAAATAAGGTTTATTAATAAAATAATGCGGGAATAGTGTGAAAGAGACTTTAATTCTATATTTTTTAAAATGCATTTACATTGAGAAGTGACAAAACAATCTATTTTTTGTTTCGGTACCGGTATCGGTATACGTATACTATAGTGGTATAATATAGTTTGGATTTGTAAGATTTATACTAAGAAGAGTAAGCATGAATGTGTTTTCAGTTTCATGGAGTGACATAATCACTCAGTGACAAAATCCCTTTAAAAATAAAAGAGTAAACCTACTTATATTGTTTTCAAATAAATAAGTTTAAACCGAACACAGATTAAAACTTGTTCTTAACCGACTTTCAAAAAAGAGGACGAGGTTATCAATTCGACCGTATTTTTTATGTATGTTACCGCATATATGAAATCTATACAAAGTGCCTCCATCTATTTCCAATTTAATAACAAGATTTTGCACTGACTTTGTATCGATTTCAACAAAAATAAAAGTTATTTTCTACCTCATAGAGTGAGTAAGTCGGTTCTATTTTTTGGCAAAAAGTTATTATTTATATTTAAAATGAATGTAGTAGCACGAAGCTTGTTTTATAAAAACTAACAATTTATGTTTTCAGCGGGTATTCATGACAAAATTCAACAACTAACTCTGAATCAACGTTTCTGCATCCATTCCGTGGAAAAACAAACGCCGACTGGTCTGAAATCATGAATGTATAACAATTTTATTGCTGCAGCATCTATTTTATTTAATAACCGACACGGCTGGATGGACGCGGCATTGAATTAAAAAAGAATATATTTTTATTCATGTATACTGGTGAATATATTTTCCTGGGGGTAGAGGCTTAACATCAGGCGAACTGCGTTCTCCTTAGTTCTCTGACATCAAAAATTAAATCCTTTTATCGACTTTATTAGCTGATCCGCGCGACTTCACTCCCCTAACATAATAATAGCCTATGTTAGTGACTAGTGGATAATGTAGCTTTCGAATGGCGAAAGAATTTTTAAAATCGGTCCAGTAGTTTTTGAGCCTATTCATTACAAACAAACAAAGTTTTCCTCTTTATAATATTAGTGTATATTAAACGTCCATAGTCTAGTGGCTAGTCCCTATTAAGAGCAAATCAATAAAAATCTTGGTCGATTTTGGTCAGAAAGGTAATTTTAAAGACCATTACATAAGCAACCATAACTCTTCTTTCTTTTTATATATGCATGCTGTGTTTACCTCTAATTGTTTATTACATTTGTGAAAGTATAAGTTACCATGTAATATTTTAGAATGTAAAAAAATGTAAATAAATGTTGGTAAACCAATAAAATAAAATAAATAAAAAAATAAAAATAAAAATAACTCTATTTCCAAATAATCCATTTTAGCTTTGAAACGTAAATCATTAGTAAATCAAATTGTTCTACCTGTTTATTAATACGTGGTTTATTAGTGAAACAGTGTGTGAAACTAATATACGAGTAATACATTTGCTGTATAATCACCAAATACTTAAACACGATTTTGACAAGGTATTTCTGTTAGAATATTTATACGTAGCGTGTCACGGACAAGTTGATTAAATGTCGTTTGAATATTCAAAATTTTAATATATATAAATAACGTGTCACAGTGTTTGTCCGCGATGGACTCCTAAACTACTTAACCGATTTTAACCAAATTTTACACATCGTGTGCATGCTGAACCGACTGGAAAGATAGGATAGTAGTCTACGCGTGCGAAAAGCTAGTATTATGATTATAAATTGTTCGCTTAGTTCGCTTGCATGATTTCAAGATCAATTCGTTTCATAGTTTACATACAATACTATAATTAAATGATAATTCCATTACAACAATGATAATAAAGATTCTTAATAAACTTAAGTTCCTGGTTCATCAACTAGATTGACTAACAAGACAAATATGTAAAACTTTGACTTTCATTACAACAAATTTAATTTTAGTTTTTCAGTATAGCACCTTTAATCTTAGTTTTCATGTCATTTTTATTATAATAACTTTTAGTAATACAGGCTGTGTTTACTTACCTTAAATTTTAAAAGAGTAATTGGAATGCAATATGTATGTTCTATAGACATCAAAACTGTTTACATTTTTTTCTGGTTGTCAGTTTATCTGTTTTCATGTCCGTCAACGTAAAAGCAGCTGAGCGGATTTTGAGCGAATTTTATAGGCTGAGCATACAAAATACAGAAATTTGTAGTCCACGCAAGCAAAGCCCCGAGTGGAGGTCTAGTTAGAAATATATAACATTCTATATTAAACTTACAGTAATAATTAAATGTGATAAACTAGATTTACAGTAATATAATCGCTAAACGGGTTTCGTGATTTTGACACGCTGTTACTGTTAGAATACTTAATACATAGCGTGTCACGGGTAAATTGATTAAACGTCGAAATATTCAAAATACTAAGTCGCAATTTTCAATGAAATATATAATGTGTTCCTAATGAAGACGTTTTACCTGAAAATAAAACGTATATTAAAATACTTACCTGATCCGAAGTCTAATATAATAATTGAGATAAGCCATTGCTTTCGCCTGCGTTTTGTGTCTCTTTCCCTCCTTAATAGTGAGTTTCTCCTTCCGTTTCTCCCCACCACCACTAGGCGGCGCAGGCTTCTGGTTTTGAGAAGCCTCGATTTTGTATGACATTACGATTGTTGTTTTTGCCTGGCCACCAGGCAGTATTTTAGATATTAGACTTCGGATCAGGTAAGTATTTTAATATACGTTTTATTTTCAGGTAAAACGTCTTCATTAAAAAACTGTACCGTGATCCGAAGTCTAATATAATAATTGAGAGATGTTTGTTATCGCCTGGTGGTGGTAATAACGTCAATGCGACAAACAAAAATTGTACAGTGGGTATAAACTATATACCACCGTATCTATGATGTTACTCTGAAATATATACTTAGGAAGGTTGCTAATAAAAAGCAGTTTCAATACAATCAGCTGATGCTATAGAAATAAGTACAAAGAAAACTTTATATTATTATTGTAATAATATAACTTAGATATTAGTGATATTGCCATACATTATTCAATTACATATTTTTAACTTAATGCTAGTATTTACTACTAGCATTACTACTGGCATTTCCAATGCTTTACTATGTAATTAACTGCAAACCTTGACGGAGGTAAAAATTTCAAAAGTATTATCTGATCTCTAATTACTTCACAAAAGTATGTCTTCAATTAGACTAATTTTAATCCAGCCCTTAGAGGCCACTGCGGATCTCGAACTATCATCAGCCGAAGCATCTATTCTAGAACTTAGGAGCAACTTTTTAATCCAGCCAGCTAGAAAATTAAACCTAGAGGCGGGTTATGATTGCACGCATGTAGTAATAAAAGATTTCGACTTTTAATTGCATTAGTTCTCATCTATCACGACCTTTATTGATCATATTAAACCAAAAAATTACGTTCGAGAATTCTAATATTATTAAAACCTTTATTATCAGGATTAACATTCAAAAGCTATTTAGACATATTTTCACGATCCTGTCTTCGATCCAAAAGCTGTTGTTAAAATAATTCGATTAAGTACATTTAATTATCCTCAGTATTTGTTCTTAACAAAGCAAATCTTAAAACTTTGTTCAAAAGTACAACAGTAACAGGGTAGCTACATGTTTCGATAATAACAAGACTATCTGGATTTACATATAATATGAACACTATCCGGATTAGTGTCATATCTCAAAAGGTATTTACTAACCTGATCAACATCCTATACTGGATGTTTAAAAGTATAGGGTTTGGACAAAGCTATCGCTTTTGATTTCCTTTTAACATCCTCTATGTTACAATATAGACTAGCTACTACTGATGTATGTTATATATCAATAAAAATTTATCTCCTAAAAAGATGCTAGAAGGTAAGAGGAATATTACAGTAAATCTGGTGGTCGAGACTTGGAGTATACCCAGGTTAGAGGAGTGACTACCAAGGAATATTTCTGATGCATCCAAAAACGAGAACGTTCGACCCTAAATAATGGTTAAAGGCAATGGAGATGAAGAGAAGAGTGCTTGATTGTAGTTGGTCAGCTTATTATACAATATCTTATACCGTTTTGTCCTTCATCTAGACCCATCTAATTTGTAAGTACAAATAGTATAACCAGGCTAATTAAATGGAAGTAAGTTCCATTGAGCTGCTATACCCTCACATAGTACAGCTATCGCTGTACGCGCCGGCCACATCTACCAACTCCAGATACATTTCTAGCGCTTCATTAGATGCTTGGCCCATTGAAAAAAAAACATTGATTAATACTCCATGAAGAAAGTATTGTCCCTGCGAGTGCTGTAACTCGACTTCTTGGATCAGGGCGTCATAAAAATTTTTCATATATGTGAAAACGTACACCTCAAGATTCAAGTAGACATGCGGTAGTACTCTCGGAATTAAGAATAGCGGCTGGAATAACCAAGCTAATAGGTAGTTCCGTGTTTTCGATAGAGGATCCTAAAAGTCCACTTCTCTAGACCAATATTGTGGTACCTCCCGACAAATACCTTGACGCGGACACGTCTATGACAATGATTGTTAAAATTGTTGCTTGGGGTAAAAAGGTGCCACTCTAGCAAGGCGCAAAGCTAGTCAGCTGACCAGCGACGTAAAAAACGAGATATATGCAAGGTTGTTATGTATATTTGTACACTAAGTTCAGAAGACCCACTAGTTTAGCCTCCTTCGTTTCAAAATGTGAAACGCAGATTTGTTACTTGATTGCGAGTGAATCATAGTTCGCTGGAAGCTCTGAATTTTTAATACTATTACTGCAAATCACTTAACGTCATTTTATACTTGAATTTAGACCTAATTCTGTTGGCCTAATTCGGCTGTAAACCAATTTCCTGATGATTTGCATTGTCTATTGGACATCCCCAGGCTATGGTGGAAGTCGTCACTATAAGATGCATCGGACGAGAATATTAGATACGAGACCTCTCTTTTACATGTACCGTCCACCAAAATAACTGGTACATGGTTTCATTGAATTCCATTCGTGATATAAAATTTTTAGCTCTTGAAGCTGACGATGGTTCAGATTGCCCCGAAGAATAACAAAATTTTCGAAATTCACCATACCCATGAGACTAAGTAGAAGCCTTAGTATCACAAAATATGATTGATCTAGAAACTATTGGGAGCGTTTCTTATTGTGAGGCATGCCTGGGACAAATTTATGATTCATCTATAAAGCCCGTATACTGTCTATTCCATCCTTCTCCTTGGTGTCTGCACGGATTCCCGAAAGTTTACATTCCAGTCTAGTCATAGTATCATATCTAAAGAAACGGCAATATGTTCTCTCCTAACAACAACACGGTTTGTATTTGCGATTAAGTAAGAGTCGAGATATGCAATAATTCTTATTTCCTCTTGACAAAGTACCTGCGCCATCTGGCTGCTTACAAAAGCGAACATCTTATGCGCTGAATACGGACCGAAAGGGTAAATATCTCACATCCAACACGCTCTATCGATACAACAAGCAAAGGCATCGTCAAGGCTTGGGCTGATGAGTATGCGCAAGTAAACTCGAAAAAATGACGAATTTAACGAGCTAGTCGTTTGGCTGTAAGAACTCTGTAAATATGTGAGCATTGATTAGCCTGACGGACACGTTCCAAATACCAACTAAGGCATCTCAGATCAAAAATATGTCTATGGTGGAATTTTCCACCAGACTTGGGGCATGTTTATGCGTAAAAGGAAAACTTTGAAACGTGAGAACTGATACAAGTACAGCCTCGATTTTCATTTTTTTTTATATTATAGCTGTCAGCACACTGAAGAGTAATGTGTATATTTTTATATTAAGACTAGAGAAATACAGTGGCGGCCATTTTGAAAATGGAATATAGTAACCGGCAATGATTTTGAGTATTATGTATGCCGGTGTGCCCATTTTCCCCCACCTTGTTTGATATCTTTCTAAAAGGCCGATACTGTTGTTTGTCAAAAGTTTTCGGCTGCTTCTCTTGTCCCGTTGAGACAAAGGAGAAGTGACACTTCCAAGTATATCGCTGTAAGCTGGCGACCGATTTCATTGGGCATTTCCGTACCCAAAAAGGCCTATCATTATTACTCACCACAAGCCTGAAGGATTGCTTTAACACTTTCCTTGTGACCACTTCCAGAGGTGCTTGCATGCGATAGCCATCGCAGTGGCATGGTTGGAACGGGTCTGCGTAGCAGGAGCGCCGTCCATAGCTCGGGACCAAAAAATTTTATGAATGTCCCCATTTTATCTAAACAAAACTTGAATTCAGCCTCAACCTCAGCCTTAAACAGAATATTACTACGTAATATGCCTTAATTGCAAGGGCATTTAATTTGGGCCCGTATGGTTTCTCTCCTTAGTTGTATCCAGCTCTGTGGCCGTAGACCAATTGCAGAGCATCTTTGATTACGATATTAATTTTATCAATAAGTAGGTAAGGCGTAGCCTTTGCCCACATTTAAAAGCATCTAGGATCGCTTTCTAGTTGAGTATTTTGTCTGATGGACGCAAAAGTTATAGCCCCAAAAATGTGGAATAATAAACGATTTTGCGTGTCATCCTTGCGCAGGAAACATACTAATCTTCTCTGTATCGTTTGAATTTTAGTATATGTACTGCTGAAGCGAGTACCCGTATGCTTTATCAGCATATATCGCAGTATGCAACGCAGCAAACCGCCTTATCTTGTCACTTACCTCACTTCTTGTTCCTTTATTTTCATCCATGTATAAACTGCAACTCACACTTCACGCTATCATGAATGTAATCATCATCAAGATAGGTCACTTCACGCTATCATGAATGTAGTCATCATCAAGCTTTTATGATGTTTAAGAGTACGTTCTTCCGTCGTTGACGAAGAGAACGTTTATCAAAAGATAAGCAGCCAGCACTCGAAGTAATGTTAGAATCATTTTGCGAAGATGATGATTCACATATATATATATCTTACGTCCGTTTTCTTTTATTTGCATTCAAAATCACATTATTTTTCAACGTTGCAGCAATTTAAGTGGAATCTATACTCACATGATTGAAAATTATTTTATTTGACATCTAAAAATAAAGTGAAAAACACACAATTCTGACCAAATTAATGGTGAAACAGATATATTATACAGTAAGTGCACTATTACACAAATAAAACGAGCGGTAACACCGCTAAAACAAAGAATATATTCATTTCGTAACATGGAGGGTGGACAAAAATAAAATAAAATTATTACATTTTATCTAACTGATTTTATAAACTTCACGAATACAAAAAATGTATAAAATATATTATACTTATTCAGGTTAACGTACTTAACTATCGAAAAATCGATAGAAAATCTATGCAAAAATCTAAATATCCATTCAAACGGTTATATTTCGAAATAGACTTCATTTTTTCTGAATCAAATTTTAAAATAAGATCTGGGCATGTTGCCACAAGTCTAGATGTATTAAAAAACAGTTAGATATTTTATACACAATAGAAAAAGGAAGCAAAAATGGAATAATTATTAGGACTCACCAGTTTTTTAAAAAACTGTCCGTTCACGGCGAAAACAACAACGTCAATGTCATACAAAATCGAGGCTTCTCAAAACCAGAAGCCTGCGCCGCCTAGTGGTGGTGGGGAGAAACGGAAGGAGAAACTCACTATTAAGGAGGGAAAGAGACACAAAACGCAGGCGAAAGCAATGGCTTATCTCAATTATTATATTAGACTTCGGATCACGGTACAGTTTTTTAATATTAACATTTATATAGAAATTGAAAATTATATTGATATAAAATGTGTATAAATAAAGTTATTAATTCATTCATTCATACTTAGATGATAAAGGGTACATACAGATGTAGAGATTTACAACTAGATCCATAACTTACTGACTGACTGACTGACATCTACCTGCATGCCAAATTTTAACCCGATCCGTCCAGCGATTTGGACGATTATCAAAACGTTGATAGATTACTATCAGCCAGTCACCTTTAAGTGGTTTACCTTTTATTTCTTTATTTTTTTATCTAAAATAGGGATTTCCATAATTTATAGTCCAATATAATAGTGCCACATTTCAAAATAATCATAAACTTTAACGATACACATTTACGGCCGTTTTCAATATTTTATCTATCCCTTGTTTTGCTTACTAAAGTCGGGCAAATCTATCTATTTGCACTTACTTTTACTTCAATATGCTGTCGACGGATAGCCTTTGTTACGACTTTTGACAATCAAATGTCATTTAATCTGAGATTACAACCTATCTATAACCAATGATACATTATTGAAAACGGCCGTTAACAATTTAACGATTCAACTTTTTGTCACAAGGCGTCAAATGACCTTGAACACACATAATTGGCTAACAAGTTTGTGTCATTTGATCGGCGAAATCCGCAACCTAGACCTCAACCGAGACCTAGAACTCCCAACAATAGCCCAATGGATGAAACAAGCGTCTAAGCGCTACTTCGACAAGGCTAAGAACCATCCCAATCCCCTAGTAACTAAAGTCATAAGCTAATGTTAATCCAATAAATAATCATAAACTTTAACAATACACATTTAACAATTTACGGCCGTATTCAATAATGTACCAATCATGGATTGTATCAGAGATTATATGACATTAGTTTGACAAAAATCATAACAAAAGCTATCTGTTGACAGCGAATTGAAATCAAAGTAAGTGCAAATAGATAGATTTGCCTGACTTTAGTAAGCAAAACAAATGATAGATAGGATATTGAAAACGGCCGTTAACGTTTCAACTTTCTGTCACAACAGGGCGTCAAATGAATAATTGGCCAACAAGTTTGTGTCATTTGATCGGCGAAGCGAACGCGAAACCTTTGTAGAACATTCCATTATTCTTGCTTTGGAAGTTTTTGAATAAAAAATGTACTTTCGAAGCAATCTCCGTTGTGCGCGAATCCTTATTTGAATTTATACACGCGGGCATAAAGTTTGCCAAACAAGTGTCGGCAACATTTTGTGAGTTCATGTTTTAACAAGTTCTATATGTCATCTTGCTATGCAAATGTCACTTGTTAGTTGTTAGCTGTCATCGAAGTCCTATAAAAGAGTAGGCGCGTTTAGGGACGCCCTTAGGTATGTCGCTAGCCTAGGCAAACCTTCAATTCGCCTGTAACGTCCGCGTTAAACAGTTAAAGGCTTTGAGAATCACCTCACAAAAAAAAGTATCTGCGCGCATTCGTACCAATTGCGTCTAGTGTTGGAACGTCTTATTGACGTCACGACCCATCTACCCTCACTTGGCTAATTGTCGTTATGATTAGCTGTGATTTGTTGTTAACTGACTAGGACATTTCTATTACATCATAACTCTAGTATAATTATGTACGTATATTTTAAAATGTAGCAATTTCACATTAAAATAATTTAGAATCATATTATAAATGGGGTTGATCAATTTATTTCTAAATTAAAACTCGAAAACAGCTTTTTATGATGTTGTAACAAATTTTATTTGTTTGTTGTTTGGAGGAGTCTGACATAACCCGACTGTTACCCCGAGGTTGCAGATTTTACTAAGGTAAAAATAGCTCAACGAACTTGCAAGCCCTGTGTCAGATAAAGGATTGAGTCAGTTTCTCGCCTAACGACAGTTTAGCAGTCTTTATATTTTTGTATTACATTTCTCGGTATCTTCCGTTGAAGTGGCGAAGTGGGATCAGCTTGAATATTTTTGTTTGCCAAGTTTAGGGTTTAGTTTGAATACGTAATAATATATACAAATAATATAGTTTTAATATTCAGGAACTTTAACACTACGCCATCTAGACCTAAACTAAGTAAAGCTTGTACAGTTAGAAGAATATATATGTGACAATGGACAGATTAGCAAAAATATATGGATATGGAAATATGAAACTGAACAGTTTGTACGCACTAATCTCTTTGGGTAAAATAGACCATTAAGCGATTAAGGCTTTAGCTTATATAATATTGTGCTGAATCGAAATCTACCAAATTTACTATCATATTTTATTCATAGTTTCATTACTTACGTATCATATTTATACTAACAAAACATGTCTAAAACAATCATCTTGTTCCCGCCACGATCCAGAGATTTCATAACAACTGTCATAGTAAAAAAAATACAAATTAAATTAATTGAATAACAGAAAAAAGTAAAATTTCAATGAATGTCATATGAGACTTTCAAGAAAATAAATAAATACTTGCAGTTGACTAATTGTAGACCTTTATTCGTAGGAAAGAGGGTAAATAATAAAATATATAGTATATGACCTCACAAAAGAAGAAATAAAATGTTTTATCTTTTTCGTCATATTTGAGATTCGTCTATCAAAAACATACAAATACTAAAATATAATAATTTTCCCTCTAAATAATAAATAAAATTCTTGCAATTTTATTCCCGCCACGACCCAGAGATTTCATAACAACTGTCATAGAGAAAAAGTCGCAACCATAAAGCAAGCAAGATGGCGGCCATTAAGCTCTCTGCACACGTGCGGGCGGCCCACTGACTGGATATTGTTACGCATGTCTGCACTTAGCTTATGTTTTTGTTTACCCGAATTGTATTAAAATATGTGGAAATATTTTTTCGCGGTATGCGGTAGTTGTGAGGTTTATGTGATGTATTGTGTTATAGACACGACGTGAAACATAGAAATCTTTTAAATTGTATAACTCAAATCGATCGTAAATCCTACTTTGTACTAAAATTTAAAGAGGAAAAAGTTTAGATGTTTGGATGTTTGTATATCACGCCTCAACTATTAAAGGCGTTTTGGTGAAATTTTGTATATAGATAGGTTATTAGGTGCATTACGTGATATAATACTTTTTATTGAATTACCTCGAAATTATAGCAAGGGAAGCTAAGGGCAGACGCTAGTAACATCTATACATATAATAAAACAGTAACCTAACCATTTCTGTACATTGAATATTTTTCAAAAAGAGTAATTGGTATGCGATATGTATGTTCTATAGATACCAAAACCATACATATAATAAAACAGTAACCTAACCATTTCTGTACATTGAAAATTTTTCAAAGAGAGTAATTGGTATGCAATATGTATGTTCTATAGATACCAAAACCATAGTTAATTTTTTTTCTCTGTTTGTCTGTTTATCTGTTTGTATGTGCGTCAATCACGTAATAACCACTGGGCAGATTTTTATAAAATTTCACATGCTGATAGACCAATATTAGGTGCAACTTATAGGCTATATTTTATTTAAAAAATATATTTTACGGGTGGCTCTCCATACATGTAAACGGAGGGTAAAAAAATAAATTCGCGAATACATAATTGAGTGAGGTATCATTGGAAAGGTCTTTAAAAATGATATCGAGGTTCCTAAATGCGTTTTCTGCTAAAATAAATATTTCTTGAGAAATATGCTTCTAAAGTCGTGAAAATGTCGTACCCCGTGACAATGTGAGATTTTGGTTGAGTTGCGGACATGCCTTTTTATACTCTTAACGTATAGATTAAGACGTCAAAACACTCAATGAATCCTCAAAACCCTTAAAAAACAACTAACTCTCTGCCCGCGGCTTCGTTCGCGTGGGTTAAATTTTCTGTATTTTGAAGAGGCGCGCGCTCTATGAGATTTTGGTCAAAACTATTTCCATAGAAGATTATAAAAAAAAAGATAGACATGCGCATATATCACTGGTCCTGCGATCGTAATTTTTTTAAACTTTTACAGAAATTAGTAGCCCACTCGTGCGAAGCCGCGGGCGGAAAGCTAGTTATAAATATGAAAGCTTGCATATTTATGTGACAATCACGCCATAATTACTGAATTGATTTCGATGAAAATTCGTAAAGGTACAGATTGATTTTTAACTGTATAGTTACTCCATGATTTTGAAAATATAAATAAGATCATAATAATAGAAGAAAAAAGTTCACAAACTTGTTGCCTACGAAACCCTAAAAAACAAAAACAGAATAATGAAAAAACAGAGACAATTAACAAGCATCTTGTACTTGGCCTATTTAATAAAACTCCCCGCAGTCTAGACGGAAATTAATGATGTTTTTGTTTGTACAAGTTGTGTAGTTTGGCTCGTGGATGTTAAACATTGAATTTAACGCTAAGAGCGAAGTTTGCAGACTCTGTTTTGTATAAAAAAGGACCGTGTATTGAGTATGTTAAACCGTTTCGTCAATTGTAGCCAATAATTGTTATTTAACGGCCGTATTCAATATTCTATGTATCACTTGTTTTGCTTACTAAATTCAGGCAAATTTTTCTATTTGCACTTACTTTGATTTCAATATGCTGTCGACGGATAGCCTTTGTTATGACTTTTGACAATCATTATTGAAAACGGTCGTAAGTAGGTGGTCTTTCGGGCCCAATAAAAAGATTTTTTACGTATTATCCAAGGTTCGGTATAGATATAATAAGCGCGGAACAGTGAGTGTTTTATAAGTGGAAGTTATTGAAAGAAATGAGGTGAAGTCATCATCATCATCAAATCCTGAGACTCCTCAGCACGAGTATAGGCCTCGCAGCATAGCATGAAGTGAAGTAGAGATTACATTTTTTTATTTATTTTTTTTTATTTGCTAGAATAGTGGTATACAAGTTGTTAGTATATTAATATGTCCAACACAATTCGCCAGTGTTCTGGCATGCAAATATTAGATTATAAGAATTCACATTTACTGAAATATCTAAATTATAAAAACATTTTTCAATTAACCATTTCTTTAATTTAAATTTAAAAGAATTAAATTTTAATTGCCTTATACATTTTAGGAGTTCATTAAATTTTATGCACATTATATAAACATTTTTCTTACATAATGCTGTCCGACACTTACACATCAATAGTTTTGTAGGGTCCCTTTGTCCAACTTGGTACCCTTCTTTTGTCGTTTTAAATAAATTTGAGTTCTTTTTTACAAAGATACATGCTTCAAGGATGTATAGACTAGTTATTGCAAAAAGATAATTCATAATCTGGAATAATGTATTCTGACGACCGTTTTCAATATTCTACCTATCCCTTGATTTGCTTACTAAAGTCAGACAAATCTATCTATTTGCATCCTATCGATGGGTAGCCTTTGCTATGAATTTTGTCAATCTTACGTCATAATCTGACATACATCATTGAAAACGGCCGTTAATATTATTGTGGTTGTATATCCGAGTATATCCGTGTGTCTTTGCCATAAGGGCCCACGGGGCCCGTGCCTAGAGCCCAAACTCAAGACCAAGAATTTCTCTCACATTTCTGTAATCTGAAAATATTTAGTCTGCCGATTTTTCGTTGCTTGAACGACGATAATTTCAGATTTATTTAATTCAAATGTTTGTATAAGGATGTGTCCAGTCAAGAATAATAGAAGTATGCGATTATGCAATTTGCGTCCCTTAATAGCATTTTTCTTTATTCATTTCAAAAGGGCCCAAAATACTTATGTGCCCAAGGGGTATAGTCATACACCCGTATTCTTATACGTATCTCTAGCATTCCTCGACTTCACTCAACCTCTGTCAACGAAAATTTACATTCTGGGTTGGAAAATAACTCTACTAACTCACGTCCACTCACGTTAAAAAAAATTCGGAGAAGAAAATTTAACACTCACTCCGTCTGGTACTTTGTTCTGTTTATTAAAAATACTGCATTTTTATGTTATTTCAATCATGAATTTTCGATTGAAATTTGTCATACGTCATATTTGACGTAACCTGAGTGGAAGTAAAATTAAGGTAACTTCTTAGAATACGGATGTAAGACGGCCCTGATCCGTGCACCCGAACAGTGAGCACTTACCTTAAATAAGAAATGAAATTGAAAACGCGATATAGCCGTGACATCATTGGCTGGCGATTCGTTTAAAATTATCCGCCATTTGTACCAGATGTCTGTTAGCTTTCGAAAATATGAGGAATTGACTCAGAGATATCTTGAGTTATTTATTTGTCAAATGAGTTATGAAATATAAGCAATGATTTATTAATACCCAGTTTCTATAAAACTACTGCCGATTTGTATGAAATTTAGTACAGAGACTGATTGAAAGGCGACAATGGACAAAGGATAGCTTTTATACCAGAATTATACCATAATTCCATGGTGATGGTAGATATACGTGGGTAACTGTGGGGCACATCTATTATTTTGTAACTGGTAAATTAGTTACCGCCGGATTTAAAAATGTCTAATATTAAATGAATTTAAGAACTAAGTGTAAAAGATGAATGTTTACGCAGTAGAATTTATGAAACTTATGTTTCTGAAGCATGAAGCATAAAAACTAATTATGCTTCATATTATTTTTCACTACTATTTGACACCCCCTAAACACAAAATCGCCCAAACCATTGATGTATAAACACCCTACATGCAGAGTCTCCTTCAATAGTAACGCTCTAAACTGTCTCTAATCACTCACTCAATTATACATGCATTGTTATAGCTATGCTATCATCGAATATCATGCTAAATTCAAGCTTATGTGAAGTACTTTAGGTTGTTTTTTCATTGTTCAAACAGTTACAAATTGGGCATTGATATTTGTATTGTGCGCTTATTGTATGGGGCTGTTTTTAAGACGTTGATTGTACTTGAATATATCAATGCCTAAAGCGTAATATTATGTTTCGCCTGTATAGAAGAGCTATCATTAATTCCTTCTTCGTTATGTGTACACAAGGGTGCAGTAATTTCTTTGCTTCCTCGTATGGTCTAGTTACATAGTTTATCAACGGGGTATCATGCCCTACTAGATGTTGATGCCCCTCCGGGGTCATCAGGTCAAGTGGTAAAAGGTAGTTTAAAAAAATAAATTCTTTGTTCGCATGTTTTATAAGTGCATTTTAAGCCTTTACTCCCAAACTAGAAAAACCTATAGTAGTCAGTGTCCTGTCCCACTATAAAAAATAAAATAAAGGAATATAATTTACTGCTAAATAGAGCGTTGAACTTGTCCTACTTGTCAAAGGCGGTCATCCATAAAATGTTTGTAACCTATTAGAATCTAATTGAATTGTATCAGTGTTTCTTAACCCTTGGTTCACAGACCCGTTCTATAAAAATACAGTTTAATAGTAGGTTCCCAAATTTTTTTCTGTGTTTTATTCGGGGGTCCATGGTTTTTTTGAGCTTTACGGACCTATGTTCTATGGTTGGATCTATGGTTGGTTGGTTTGGACCTCTGTGAATCTATGGTTTTTAATGTTCAACCCAAAGACATCCAGGTGATATTTTGTTCACACATAGAAAAATCATTACATATCATCGTCTAGACAGCGGAATGCGTTGGCCGCCCGCCAGCGTCGGATAAAACGCATGGATAGCTTAAAGTATTCATTGATTGGGCCAATGCTTGATACGGTTTTCATGGGAGAGTCATGTAGATGGTGCATAAAGGAGGGTGAGGTTATTTAAAGTGACTTTATAGACGATGTAATTAAGTATTATTTAGATTTCTATTTCTAATCTAAATTGTCAATCTTGCCGATTTTATGCGGATGTAAGCCATTGTCTTTGTCATTGTAGTTTGGACTGGTATCCATAACACTACGACTTACTCCTATTTTGCGTGTGGGTAGGAATGACCTCATTCGAGCCAACCCAGCTCCACCAGGAAGCCAATGAGGCCCCTGATGTTACCCACTATCCTGGGGAGATCCCTCATATTACCGAGGTGTTTAGCCTTTTAGGTCGCCACCCTTGTACATTCGGTGAGGACGTGGGCAGCCGTCTCCTCTGCCTCCAGGCAGCCTCTGCACAGGGGGCTGTCAGTTACACCTAGGACAAATAGATGTTTATTAAAAGAACCATGACCACTGATTGCTGCTGTTGCCAGCCGCAGATGCGACTTACTCAGCCTAAGCATTGTCCTGGATAGCCTGTTTTTGGGGGTGGGTAGGGCCACTCGCTTGTCTGCAGCCGACGGATAACAGACGTGAAGACGGGGTTATAATATGGCCATCCCTAGAAAACTGTAGTAGATAAATTACGTCTGCCGATACATCTGCCATCCATCGACAGATGACGACCACTTATGCCTCTGCCTATGTGTCGACGACGCTTAACGCGCTAACCACTAGCCCAGCGAGACGGTCAATCAGAGAAAGCCCATATAATGGTGTAAAATTACCAAAACGCTTAGCAATGATTATGAAAAATGCGCTCATTTATTAAATGCCTCATTAGTACTTAAGCGTTAAACCCAAAAGTTTTGGGTTCGATGCTCTGTGACGTACGAGTAAAATAAATTTGTCTCAATTTGTCCTTATCAGCTCCTCTATGTAGTAACTATATGCGGAATAATAAAAAAATGTACGACGGTTTAAATACAATATACAATGTTCAATACAAACAGTAACCGAACCACTTCTTCTATGGTAGAAGGTTCTTCTGTGGTCAGAGAAGTGGTATTGTGAAAACCACATAATGTATATCATCTGCACTAATATTATTGAGAGGAAGATTTTGTTTGTTTGATTGATTGTAATGAATAGGCTCAAAAACTACTGGGTTGATTTTTAAAATTCCTTCTCCATTCTAAAGCTACATTATCCACGTGTAACATAGGCTATATATATATATATATATATAACACTAGCTTTCCAACCGCGGCTTCGCTCGCGTGAACCCAGCTGTTTGAACCATTTTGAACTCGCCGTAAAAACCATGCTTGAACTTCAATGAACATTTAAAAAGAGAATTGTCCAAATTGGTCCAGCCGTTGTTGAGTTATGCGCTTACCAACACATTTTGCGATTCATTTTTATATATAAGATTATTATACGGGAGCGAAGCCGCGCTACTAGTCGAATAATATGTTATTAACTATTAGGGTGAACCATTAGATTAATTTGATTTGCTGAAATAATTGTCTTACTTACCTTTGTGTACATTTCTAAACGAATATTTGGCATAATATCCAGTGATTTTTTCAAACAATGATGTTGGCAAACTGCCCGATGATTTCAATGGAAGCACTTCAAATGAAAGCGTATGATTGCTAATAATGTTCTGTTCTTTTTGTTGGGCCTTTTAATGAGGAATTGAGAGCTTTGAGATGACCCCATTGGCGCAGTGGATGTAGCAATGGTCTACGCCGTGGACGATTATGTATGTATGTTTATTTATGGGTAAAACATATTTTATTTATATGAACTTATAATATTTAAAGAAGCATAATGTATCCGGTCAACCTGAAAATCAGCGCTGCTCGATCGACTCGAGAAGCACAAGCCGAGGTTGGTCCCATTTGCCACCAACTTTTTTTTCGTATGTTGCTTATGTTAATTATTTATATTGTTGACAATAAATGAATTTTTTTTCCTTCTTTTTTTTCTTTCTTTCTTTCTATATGGCGCCGAGGGGTGGGGGTTCGATTCCAACTCGTAGAAAATTATGATGTGATGAACATTATAATTTTATTCTGTCTGGGTATTAATTTATCTATAGTATGTATGTATTTACAAAAAAAGTATATATAAGTATGTCTATCGGTAATCTAGTTTCCATAGTACAACATTTGCTTAGTTTGGGACTAGATGGCGTACTGTCAAATGTCCCTGATGAGAATATTTTTTTTTATTCCTTTTTTACGTTTGAACAAGCAAAAGACCAAAACCGCAGTACCTATCATACGCTTAAATAAGACTTGCTTTCATTGAAATCAACGGTACAACAACAACCATAGGCCATTGCCACATGCAATACGCCAATCGGTTCGTCGATTCTCTTACGGCCGTTCTCAATATTCTATCTATCCCTCGTTTTGTTTACTAAAGTAAGACAAATCTATCTATTTCCACTTTGATTTCAATATGCTAATGACAGATACATTTGCTATGACTTTTGTCTATCTCTTGTCATATAATCTGACATAACAATCTATCCATAATCATTGATACATTATTGAAAATGGCCGTTATCTATGTAGAAGACAAAAGTTTAACTAAAATTTCTGTAGCAATTATATGTAATTTAGCTACGTTTCATATAAAACCAATTTTAACACCGAATTTTCATGCGTTTTATATCGTTTGTAAGCTTCGTTATTTCGTGTAAAAACATAAAACTCTTCTGTATAAGGGACAACGAGGGAACCAGAAAAAATGGACAAAAATTATAGAAAAACCGCTAATTGGTCAAACTTTATGCAGCATATGTAAAATATAAATTTAAAATTTTTATAATAGCAGTCCAAAATAAATAGATAAACATTTTAACAGTTTTCAATTTTTGTCAGATAGAACTAAGAATTCTTTGATTCGAGCTTCTGCCTGATTTTTGAGCATTAAACAGAGCAATAAAGGGTAAGTTATTACATAATAAAATACATTTTTTTATAAGTATTGAATTTTCTTTCATACAATTTAACCTTCACACAAAAAAGTACACTTTTCAAAACAATTTCTAAATTCCTCCCTAATGAAAATTATAAAGTTTTCCAATAATCTCACTCGAGATTAAATAACTGTAGTCCATCCAAATTTTATTCATAACAAAACTTTCCACCTTCAAACAGTAACAAAATAGTTTTAAGGCGCTCCAGTATATGAATACAAAAAGCTGATTTTGGTTGAGGACACATGTTCATTTGTATTCTTTTAATATTTTGTTTTTTTTAAATAATATATCACATACTAGCTGTGCGGTTTCATCCGCGTTTATCTTTTCCGTGGGATTTCCGGATTAAAAGCTATTCCTATGTCCTTTTTTGGTTTCAAACAATCCCTGCACAAAATTTTATCCAAATCGGGTCAGTGGTTTAGGAGTGAAGAGACAGACATACAGAGAGTTACTTTTGCATTTATCTATACATACATGTTATAAAAAGAAGTCCCCCGCCGAGGCCTCGTGTCTGGATAAACGCGATAAACTCGAAAACTACTGAATCGATTGTTGTACGATTTTCAACAATAGAAAGAATAGTTCCCAAGGAAGGTTTTAGTATATAATTTATTATGTTTTTATGTAAATTAGCAGAAATACGTTAATATTTGTTGAATAGGCCGCAAGAAATATTGCCAACTGCGAACTTCTCACGCGAACGCTGCGTAAACTAGCAAAGATATAGTAGAACAATGTATGGATTTGCAGTACAAAATTTTACCCATAAAAATGTCCGCGAGCATGACTCTATCTCTTACGGTTGACTTACAATAATGCGGCGCGGCACCCACCGCTTGCGGTAGAAACCAATAAAGGCAATCTATGAAGTAGGCACAGCTACCGGCGATGCGAATTGCGACGCGATGTGCGTTAACAAATGTATTGGCGAGNNNNACATCGCGCCGCCCGCCGCGTCTTCAGTCGCACCGCCAGAACCTAAGGCCGAGTTAAGGTCACCTGATGTTAAGTGATTGACGCCGTCCATCTGTTATGTAATGTTCTTTTACCAGCCTTTAATATAATAATAATAGCTCCCCAGACCGATTTCGGCTATGGTAGCCAATCTCAACAGAGACTAGCCAGGAGATATTATAGTGCACAAGTGTACGCGCGAACACAGGAGCACTCTCTTTTCCTTTACTCTCATAACCCGATGGGACGGCAGACCGACACGACCGGAGAGAGATTAGGCGCAGGACCGACGGCTTTACGTGCTCTCCGAGGCACGGGGGTGTTCCAACACCGCCAACTTCCAGACTCAGGGATGTTACCTTTAATATAGGTCCCACAATGTCCATACAAATTTTATTCATAACAAAACTTTGCACCTCTCAAGCACTCACAAAATAGTTTTATCTAAGGCGGTCCCGACTATGAATACAAAAAGCTGATTTTGGGTGAGGGCGCGGGTCCATTTGTAAAGTTTATTCTCATTACAATTTTGTTGTCCTTTTTTATCGAGATTTTTGTACATAGGACGACTAACAGTCTCTTTGTATCTATATTATATAACAAAAAACACTTATAGTAATTATTACTAAGCATAAGCTTGAAATTACACAGCATCCGATCATCATCATCCGCTGGTATGGTTATGCCTATATAAAGTAGCTTGGAAAATCTATAATTTTTCATAAATTTAATTATGTACTTTTTAATTTAGTTAGAATCGTGACTCTCGTAACTCAATCTGTGTATTAGATTTAAATGCGATACCGAAAAAGATGATGAGGCTTTTTAACATAAACAATACTAATTAATATCGTAAATGCGAAAGTAACTCTGCCTGTGTTTGTCTCTTCTTCACGCCTAAACCACTGGATCGATTTGGATGAAATTTTGTAGGTCTAACTGAGGGGCACAGCTACAGTAGTGCAGATACAGTGGTTACTGTATACGATTTTTGTGTAATGGTAGTGGTACGCTATACGATTTTTGACGTTTGAAGCAAGCCTCAGGGCTATGGCAAAAGCTGTACTCACGGAAAATCACGACTTTTGAAATAGAGAGTGTGTGTTCATGTTTCACATTATAAGTAATAACCCTTGTTTTGTTTGAGGAAACATTTAAAATGCAATTTATAACAATGCATGTCGACGATACTCTTTTGAATTTTATACGCTATTCTTTAGACTGTGATACTTATTACAGTCTAAAGAATAGCGTATAAAATTTATATTGCTATTATCGTATGCTATTTGGTCGGTACGTGACAAATAGTTTAGTATGAGACTCTTAATTTTAAGAAACTGAAAATAATATCATTGGTATAAACTAATAATTCTGTATAAATAAGTATGTAGAAACGAAACAAGATTCTTTATGAGTATTTTTTGTGAAACCCAGCATTGTTTAAACTCAAATAGAAATTGCACATTTTGATATGAAAATTGCGATTTTTGTATTATCAACATAAAAGATATCAAATGAACACGCGGCCTAGAAAGCCGTTGCGTATAAAAGTTTATGTCACCCGCTGCCTATCAATTTTGTATTTACGGCCTTATGCTTCATATGTGTTTATGTCCCTTTTTTTGTTTACTAGTTATGCCCCGCGGTTTCACCCTATATCTCCGGTTCCGTGGGATTTCCGGGTTTTAAAGCTGTCGTATGTCCTTTCTTGGATTTCAAACTATGTTGTTGCAATATTTAATAATTTATTAAGCGGTAGATAAGAATACATCTTTGATAAGAAACTTTTATAAAATAGAATTAATTTAATAAAATATTAAAATAAAATTAAAAAGTAGACATCTGTGTCTCCGGCCTGAAGGAAGATGAATGATTTGAAATTGGGAGAGGAGTAGAACAGGATGGGAGATGAATGGGATGGAAACGCTCACACCGGCGTGCTGCCTCACGCCGATCTTCTGCAGGGGTTGTAGTTATAATTACACCGGTGCCAGCTTGGCCCAATCGTGCAATGCTGGACTCCCATTCTTTTATTACTGACGATGTTATGCAGCAGAATTACACTCTGTAGCATCTTACGACACCCATGGGTAGAAATAAAAACTACTTTGTCTGTATTTTATCTGCATAAGGTTCAATTAAATATTTTTGAAAAAATTAAATAGAAATATTTTCATTTAAAAATTGGTAAGTAAGTACATCTTTGAAAACATTAAACAACACTTGAAACAGCATGAAAACAATTATATTTAATGTAAAAGCTACTTCATTTAGTTTTAAAAATCCTTAAGAACAAAAAAAATTCAATTTTAAAAACTAAAGAACCAAGTTTCAGTTTATTCATAGTAAGTGAAAATTTACACGATTTTATTAAAAAAAGAAAATAAAATGATCATTAAAAACACCTCATTCATAAAGACTAAAACGAACTCTTCTTTTAAAATTTAAAAATAATTTTCACACTTTGGTTCTACTTTTAACCTAGATCTTTTTAATATTGTAAAATAAGTAAGCCTTCATAATACTAAGTATACTAAAAACCTCAATTAAAATGTTATTTGTATGTAGTGAAGATAACTTTTCATTAAGCTGAAAAGAAAAAAGAAATTATTTCTCATTAAGATTCATTTACACGTGAAAATTATTGCGTTTAGAGTGACGTCTCTATTCAAATGTGTGAGAAAAAAAGAGATAGCATTACACTGTCATAGAATAATTTTGTCGCGTTAATCAGTCTTAATAAACAGTTTCCTTTCATTTCAGCTAACTGAAAAGATACCTTAATTTTCATAGGAATATGATACATTTTTAATTGACACCGTTTTTGCTCATTTGTATTATTTTTTCAGTTAAATGAAAAGGAACCTACATTCTATACAAATAGAGTATACTTTTAATTGGCACGTTATACTTGGCACGGGTGACAATAGTAAATCGCAGTTCGAGGAAATGGTTTCTGATGCTTGCATTCAGTAATTAATAAAATGTACACGTGTAACACGTTTTTTTTGAAAAGAAAAAAATTGAACGTAATATTTTTTATCCTTACTATTACTAATATTATAAGCGAAAGTAACTATATCTGTGTATCTGTCTCGGGTTTCTAATTTCGGGATTTCTTGTATAAAAACTATCCTATATTATGTAAGGACATAGGACATGAATAATGGTTGTCCAATTTTGGTATTGTCTAGTAAATGCGCACTGCGGATTTACGATTTTGGATAGACCTTGCTAACTATTAAAATAAATTATCAAATTACCAGATAAAAACGAATTCTCCATAATGGGTATGCTATGTCCATCCTCAGGAATAAGAATCTCTCTACAAATTTTCATCCAAATCAGTCCAGTAGTTTCGAAGCATATTCAATACAAACATACACCTTTTCCTTTTATAATATTAGCATAGAAAAATAAAATAAAATAAAAACAGCGGCTTCGCTCGCGTAAAATTCGCTGTCACATAATCGATTTGATATCCTATTTATTAATTGTAATGTGTACGGTTTTATTCACTTTTTTATTATTAACACCGGATTAAGGCCGACGGTTTCGGACCGTTTCGGAAATCCTTCTTCAGGGTGAGTGTGATGGTTACGCGGTCACACCCAGCTTCGCACTTCCTATTTATTTAAGTTTTTTCACAATCCATTTAGTGCTTGTCTACTTACGGCGTGATTAACAAACAAACATCCAAAGCATCACATTTATATAATATAAAAAGGAACTACACTATAAAATGCGCACTACAGATTTTCGATTTTGGATAAACTTTGCTAACTATTAAAATCAATTAGCAAGTTACCAGATTAAAACGAAACCTACATAATGAGTATACTTGCGATACTTCCCGCCTGAGTGAGCACTCTCGATTAATGACATTTTTAATGAATTGAACACGGTTAGGCCCGCTGAGATTACTCCAGATTGTTAATATTAAAACGGTTCATTAAGTGATTGGAATATAGAGGTAATAGTTTGTAAGAAATGCCTTTTGAAATCCTGGTCTTTGTAATTACTCCAGATTGTTAATATTAAAACGGTTCATTAAGTGATTGGAATATAGAGGTAATAGTTTGTAAGAAATGCCTTTTGAAATCCTGGTCTTTGTAGAATATTGTCTGTATAGGAGAAGACAGATGCTTCCGAAACTTTTAAGAAGTGTAACAAAATTTGACTGCTCGGTTGGCGCAGTGGATACGTCAGTGTCTATTGCGCCGGAGGGTGTGAGTTCGATTCCCACGGGTAGAAAATTATGATGTGATGAACATTGTAATTTTCTACTGTCTGGGTGATAATATCTATAGTATGTATGTATTTACAAAAAAAAGTATGTTTAAGTATGTCTATCAGTTATCTAGTTTCCATAGTACAAGCATTGCTTAGTTTGGAACTAGATGGCGTTGTGTAAAATGTCCGAGAATATTTATTTATATTTATTATTTTTATTTCGTACAAATTCTGAAATAACAGTTCGTAGATTTTATTATATTGATATTTCTTAATTCGCGTAGGATTTATTAATTATTTTTTCCTTATTTACGAAATATACAGATCACGAATTAGTTGTTTTAAATTTTTAGTACGTTAAACTTCAAGTCAGGTTATAAGTGAAAAAGGATATTAATCAAAAATTAATGTAATCTACACCAATATTATAAAGAGGAAAACTTTGTTTGTTTGTATAATAGACTCATAAACTACTGGACTGATTTTTAAATTTCACCAATCGAAAGCCACATTATCCACGAGTAACATAAGCTATATTTTATAAGCTATATATATATAACATTTTGTTTACTAACAAGGCCATGTAATGTAATTATAACTAGTTCTAATTTGTTATGCAATTTAATCTATACATATAATAAAACAGTAACCGAACCATTTCTGTACATTGAATATTTTTCAAAAAGAGTAATTGGTATGCAATATGTATGTTCCATAGATACCAAAACCATAGTTAGAATTTTTTTTTTCTGTTTGTCGGTTTGTCTGTTTGTCTGTTTGTCTGTTTGTCTGTTTGTCTGTTTGTCTGTTTGTCTGTTTATCTGTTTATCTGTTTGTATGTGCGTCAATCACGTAATAACCACTAGGCAGATTTTTATAAAATTTCACATGCTGATAGACCAATATTAGATGCAACTTATAGGCTACATTTTATTTGAAAAACATAATTTTAGGGGTGGCTCTCCATATATGTAAACGGAGGGTAAAAAAATAAATTCGCGAATATATCATTTAATGAGGTGTCATTAGATAGGTCTTTAAAAATGAAATAAAGGTTTCTAAATGCGTTTCTTGCTAAATTAAATATTTTTTGAGATATACGCTTCTAAAGTCGTGAAAATGTTATACCAAGTGACAATGTGAGATTTTGGTTGACTTGCGGTCATGTTTTTTTTGTACTCTAAACGTATAGATACGGTGAAAACACTCAATAATTTCTCAAAAACCTTCAAAAAATAACTAACTCTCCGCCCGCGGATTCACTCGCGTGGGCTAAGACATGAGCATGGACATAGAACTAAACACAAGACATGCGCATATATCACTGGTCCTGCGACTGTAATTTTTTCAAACGTTTGTTGTGCGTCTCTAAAAAATACAGAAATTAGTAGCCCACGCGTGCGAAGCCGCGGGTAGAAAGCTAGTAAATAAATAAACCAATCTTATGCAATTCCTAAATAATAATACCTAATGCTATAAATAATTGTAGATATGTTTTTTAATATTTAACAAGATTTATGATCCATTAATAATTTAATAGAAACAACATTTTAATATTAAACTAAAAAGCCATTCGTTTGCAAAAACCTTTGATCTCTTATTTACGAAAACCAAGTATCATTAAAATAAACGACTCAACATTATCTTTTATTTCACGATTAGCTAATAAAGTATGCCATTAGTGGCTCTCGTGTGAAGGGCCATTATGCATGTCTGGTTGTTTCTACAACGTAGATACGTCCAGAAGTAAAACTTCATACAAAGCGTGCTCGAACGCACACAAAGATACCGTTCACCGACAGGACACCTCGGGATACTTCTTCTTCTTCAGTCGTTCCCTCATAGTTGAGGATCGTGACCTCTTGTAGCCACCTCAATGGAATGTCTCCAGCTGTTAAGGTTTTCGGCTTGATGGAGTGCGATGTTTACGGGCACCTCGAGCTGTTTTGACACCTGGTCTGACCATCGGTTTGGACTTCAGCCTCTAGGTCTTTTGCCTTCCACTTTGCCAGTAATTATTAACTTTTCCAAGTTATCAGCATTTCTGCGTGCAATATCGATCGTCATCTATTTGACATTGACGCGTTTGTCTGTGTGCGTAGCGTGCGCGAAGTTATTGATAGTCAAGTACATACACGAGTTTGATGTCTGTATTATTTAAACGTATTCCTATCCTTTTTAAATCTTATTCCTGCCTTTCTCTATTTGCAATATTCCTTACATTAAGGCTGACTTTACTTCTAATGCTGTTAAAACACACGTTTTGAAAAACTCGAGCATTGTTAAAAAACGACGCAACATAATGTTTTATTTCACGATTAACTAATAAAGTATGCTATGAGTCGCTCTCGTGTGAAGAGCCATTACGCCTGTCTGGCTGCCTCGTAGTAAAGCGGTTATAAGAGCGTCTTCACACACAATTATTCAAAAATGTCAAAGCATATAGCAACTCTACACTTGCTGAAACTGTAGTAGCGACCATTGCCTCTATACGAATTAGACCATGAGTCTCTCGTAAGAAGAGCCATTACGCTTTTCTGTCTGTCTACTTGTATTAATAAAGGTTATAGCTCATTATAGTAGCTTTT
>LQNK01000569.1:261151-273611 GCA_001586405.1 Phoebis sennae | reverse complement strand
GGTGGCGACACACGTATTCTAGCCCGTCGCCACACGGGTAAAACTACTACTTGTATTAATAAAGGTTATAGCTCATTATAGTAGCTTTTATCCGATTTTATATTATGCTTGCTGTGCCCCATGGTTTCACTCGCTTATAGGCATAACCCGCTCCCGTGAGATTTCCGAGATTAAGTATATCCTATATCCTTGTCCTGGTCCTAAGCTATCTTGCTACGAATTTTCTGCCGAATTGGTCCAGTAGTTCTCGAGTTTCAAGCAATGCTTTAGCAGGGGAAATTAGCATCTGCCCACAGAAAACTCTGCAACTGTTTGTTCGATCAGTGGAAGCACCGGAGGCTCTTGTTCCTTTCATACTCCTCTCCTTCCTGTAAGCTATTCCTGCTTTTTATTACCTTCAATATTCCTTTCCTATACATCTCTCTAAGGTTGTCAAAACACACATTCTTTAGGTCACATGAGAACCTCAAGTATAAAATAAACGACGCAACATAACATTTTATTTCACGATTAACTAATAAAGTATGCCATTAGTCGCTCTCATGTGAAGAGCCATTCCGCCTGTCTGGCTGTCTACTTGCATGGATAAAGGTTATAGCTCATTATAACTCATTTTTTATGCGCGCGTATGTCACTCGTTCCCGTAGAATTTCCGGGATGAGAGCTATATTCATTCAAATCGGTTCAGTGGTGCTTCAGAGACAGAGTTACTAGCATTTCAATATTAGTGAGGATTCTATGGATATATCAAGTTTTATAGAAATAAATATGCTTACTACGGTAACTCTGCAATATCCAATTTTTTAGATAGCAAGGTGGAATGGGTTTGATCTATATATACGATACCTTTGATAAACTAAGAACGTTTATATGAAGATGTTTTTACATTTTTATGAGATAGAAAAAAAATATTATTACCGTTTCGTCTCACGATACGTCCTACTGATCCACTCCCGTGGTTGAAGGTGAAAAAATTTTTAAAATCGGTCCAGTAGTTTTTGAGCCTATTCATTACAACCAACCAAACAAACAAACTTTTCCTCTTTATAATATTAGTGTAGATGCATTCGCTCACTACTCGGGTGATATGATGCGCTATAAACCTAAAAATGTTAATCTTAATGCGCTTGTGTGAAGATGCTTTTAAAAATGCTTATTTTTTATAAATATAGTGAGTAAGCGTGGTATAAGAAAACAATTTATTTTATTATTATTCACATTAAAGGATAGTTTAAGAATATTGTTCAAAAAAGTCAAAATATTAAATCGGTCTCCATCGAAGCGCTTTAAAAAGGTCATTTACATTTAACTAAATGTAAACTACTATGTTAAAATTTTTGCATTAATAATGAAAGTAAAGAGACAAACGAAGACATACAGAAAAGTAACATTATACAAAAGAAAAAGGTAACAGGGCACTTTCTCAGCATACTATGCTGCTTGTATATCAGTCACAGTGCTGATTTTCAGCATCTCCTAATGTCACGTAACAGTACTAAGATAATTACGCTTTAAAATAATGATTTGATTTAAAATATCTTGTAAGTATGCGTTTTAAGAGAAAGTTTATTTTATACATGAAAAAAAATGTATTAATTTTTACACTATAATTTTCATAATTTATTGCTAAACCAACAGCTGTTTTGTCATGGAAAACTGCGACACCCTACAGTATAGTATAATTAGTTCATTTCCCTGCTTTATTATCATAATATTCTCGCGTTAACTCAAAATAATGTACCCCCTTGTTCTCATATGATAATCTCAAGTAGGCCATTAATATACAACAAAGACAGAGAAATAAGTACAGCTCGTAGTCCGCTAATGCTTTTATAAGTACTAACTACCCGCCTCGGCTTCGCACGTATATCATGCGTGTATATGAATTTTCCACGTTTCAGAATCATTTTAAGTGAACTATAAATTTTAAGCATAATTATCTTAGCACTGTTACTGTAACATAAGGAGATGCTGAAAATCAGCGCTGTGACTAGTACTGGGGCATACAGCATAGTATGCTGAGCAACTGTCCTTTAAACACCACATTTATACCTATTTCTTTTGTGTTATTACGTTTCTAAAATAAAAATTATCTATGACTAGCTGCGCTCCTGGGCTTTGCTCCTGTGGAAATATCGGGATGATATATAATTACAAAGCCTATACTCTATAGCCATTCTCGATAAATGGGCTATTTAACATTAAAACAATTTTTCAAATTGGACCAGTAGTTCCTGAGATTAGCGCGTTCAAACAAACATACTCTTCAGTTTTATAATATTAGTATAGATGAGTGAAAGCGCTGGATTTTATACTCTATTTGTTCTCAGTGATTAATTATTTCCTTATTCCTGGAAGCAAAGAACTTGTGACATTTATGATGTTATGTGTATCTATAACAGATACATAAATTAATCATTCTCATTTAACAATTAGTACCTAAGTTTTGAATAAGAATAAAGCTGTTTTCAGCGAAGTTCAAGTTAATTATCATTAGTAGAGAACTGTTTCTTTTGCCACCGGTTTTCTTGGAAGCGTCTAGTCAGAATCGATTTAGCTCCCTACCTGAAACTGTCGTAGAGCGAGTAAAACATTCACAAAGATTTTAGAACCATTATCGTGTAAAGAAGAAATTGTTCAGTAGTAATTACTTGTTTAACGATAGCTTATGCTCAGTTCCATTATAAATAAAACGAGTCGTTTTACTTACGGACAGTACAAAATCCTACTAGGCGTAAGTCTAAAGCGTATTTATAAACGTTAACACGTATTCTTACCCGTCGCCCCACGGGAAAAGAATTTGATTATGATGGCTGGACGGTTAACATAACTACCAAAATTTGGTTCCGATTGGTTGATTATAACTGCTCGTTAGTGGAAACGATTCGTGCCTGTTATACTATGACGTTTCGTCGTTTATAGGGCCTCAGTGGAAGCACTCTTTTAAACGAGTTGCTTGAATAAAAGAGCATTGCGATACTATAAAATAACCATTTTTAAATGATGACGATTTTTTACTGCTTGATTTTTAGTAATAACGATTATACTTGTACGCCCTTTTTGGTTTACCATTGCAAAATTGACTACGTAATTGTGATGTAATATTTTTTTTATGAAAATAAAAATGAATTATGTACGAACATCGTCGAATTCATCCCAAAGCAATGCTCAAATTCAAGACCCAAAGTATGGTTTACAACGTAATAAAGAATGTCAAAAACTAAACCGCACTATGTTATAATCCATTGTTAAATGCACCAAGAAATAAACGCAGTCCGGGCTTTGAAAATTCAAACGTATTAAATTTTATGAAAGTATAATTATCTTAAAATGTTGGATATATCTCACAAAGCGGGAACTATAAAGGCACTGAAAAACCTGCATTTAATTCATACTGCAGTTACCCTCTGCAGGGTCGACGCCCTTGCACAAAGAAATAATTATGTGTTCATTGCGTGTTTTCTTTGGGGCAAACGCTTTTGTGTTTCAATAAACACGCGATGGATTAAAAAGGTTTATCATAAATGTACGCTCTTTTTGTTGGTTTAACAAAAACTAACGCAGCCCATGGATACTTGTAATACCAAGAGTGTCTTAAGTGGTTAGCTTGTTTCGGCTAAAGATTAGGTTTAGATACTTCCTACATAAATTTTATTTGTTTTTTTTTTATAACACTATTCGCTTTTTCCTTTTATTGTCGGCTAACATCTCTCCGAAAGGGGTATATTGAAACAACGTTGCGGGCATCTTAACATATCCTGAATATAGCCCTTTTGCCACATTACCTTTTACTTTTTTTTTAACATAATATTTGTATTTTTAAAAGGTAAAGGTAAAGGTTGGTAAAGGCAATAAACTGATTTTTATTTTTTTTTATTTTTGAAAGAGAAAAATGGATAAATAAAGAATGATAGGAATAAAGGGAATGTGTTATATCAGTCCGGAAATCATTGAACGAAACACGGTTATATTGAAAATGCTACTTGTTGGTTTTTGGTGCGAGCGAGGTCCAATTCTTGCCAAACGTGCATATATGTTATTATCATATAGTAATTAAACATGTTTGTAAATGAAAATCATGTTCAAATATTAAGCTGTATTTATTTTTGTTACAGGTAGACATTGGGCGGCTGGTGCAACAATAATTTTATACATACTTTTTAAATAATAATAATTTCATAACGCTGCCATATATAGCTAAAAAGTGATAATAATTAGTGTAAATAAAATAAGTTCAAAGTGAACCTTTCTAAAAAGTGTAAAGAAAAGTGTAAAGTGAATTTTGTGCAGTAAAATTATTAACGTGTATGTAAAAGTGCATATAAAAATAATTATAAAGTGAATTCTGGCGAAAAAATTAAATAGAACATTTTTTAGGGCGCACAAAGTGTACTTTTCGCCAAATAAGTACGCATAAAGTGTGCTTTTCGAAAAACGAGTGCGCGTAAAGTGCGTTTAGTTTACTTTTCGGGCGTTGATTACTGTTGACAGTGCAGTGGTAACAATAAGGAGTATTGGCGTTCCCTGGATCCATTGATGGTGTGGTCGGGGGCACGAATGCGGGCAAGCGGCCCCCCCGGCCGGCAGGTCAATGACATCGCCGGCGTGTTATGTGCTGTTGTTGGCACTTGGTAAGTTTTATTTATTTATTTTTATGTCAATTGTTTTTGCACCACATTTATGTCTCTTCCAATTTTATTTACTTACCCCCCAGGTTGTCTGGCAGAGATCGCTGCTTTAGCGTTAAGGCCGCCTGTCCCGTCAGTTATTTTACTTTTACTTTTGTAACACGCCGGCGTTAGTTAATAATATCTAGTTAACAAATTATCATTGCATTGAAAGTCAAAGTGGATTTTTAAGTGCACATAAAGTGTTCTTTTCATGAAAACAGTAGGTGTAAGTTGCACTGAATTAATTTTTCAGGGACTTTATCACTTGTACATTTGTTATATTACTCGGTTATTTATTACGATTAATTACTGAATAATGTAGAAAATCTTGGCCTTACAAACATATTTTCGACGCTAATCTTCACTGCTGAAGTTACAAGTATATGAAAGTTTAAACTCATAACATTTCTTAATTTTATTAATTTTATTATGCAATTTTTTTATATTTTCATTTCCCCCATGGGATACAATGGAGGTTCAAGGTTATTTCAATGTGTGCTAATTTAGAAGCTTGAAACAATGAAAATATAATATATATTTCGATTAATATGTATTATTTATTGCTTAATAAAATGCAATAAAAGTAAGAAACATAATGGGTTCAAATTGTAATAAAATACTTGTAACTTTAACAGTGAAGAAGAAAATCGATATTTTAATTAATGAAAGCATCCTTAGAGACACACCATAAACATTTGCCTCCTACAATTCGTCCTTATTGGTTGAATAAGGACGAATTGTAGGAGGCAATCTTATCAAATTCAATGTTACATAGCTCTCCAAATTTTACAACCACATTTCGAACTCCCAATCCAGAAACCAATCCCTAAAAAATTCACAAAGCAGTCCGCAATATCTTGACGTCAAGACATTCAAAAACAATAAAAAGTGAGATCAAAGGCTTGTCTGGAAATTGCGGCCTGGCCACAAACAGCATGCCCGATTGGCTTCCTAACTAGATACTGGACTCGGTCTAGATTTCATCTGTATTGGCTCAAAGGAAATTAAAGTACGGCTTCTTATGTATCGCTTGTACGTGAATCTAATAAGCCGATAGTGGAATTTTATACTTTTCGCAAAAGTAGACAAATGTAAAAGATAGAAGTTTTAAAGTAGAAAAATCTCTCCCCTGACGAATTTACCTATACACGATTTCATCCATTTTGGATGAAAGAAAATTCCTTGGGGCTTATTATAGTGTATGTTTATATAATATGTATAATACTTAAGTAGAATTAGAAATAAAAGTAAAATGAGTTACGTTTGACATTTTTTATGCTATTAAAAACGTGAGAGTTAATTTTGACCACATTTTTCAAAAACTAGAAAGAATCTAAGGGCCATCTGATTTTTTTCCGTTTTTGTAAGGTGTGATAAAGGCTCTCATAGAATTTTACTACTTAAAGACGAGAGTAAAAATTTAAGAATATTTTTTTATTACTTTTTAACTAACAAAAAGTCCTCAACATATTAGATAACTAGAAACAAAGGACTACCGCTTATAATACTAATAATAATTATTATTTATTTTTTGCCAAAAGTTTTGTGCGTGTGTGTGTCCTGTATCCAAATAGGACAGGGACTGTAACCACTCTGTTATTTTGCAATTCCACGTAATCAATCAAAAACAGTTACAAAAATTATTAAAATAAATATTTATATACAGGAAATATATTCAAATCATAAACCAAAACGTAGCCCATATGCTCAGGGCCTATTAATTCTGAGCAGAGGTCGATTTTAATAAAACGACTTGGCGCACATCCAAGGAGGCAGCTGCACTGTATTAATAAAAATTCAGATCATAAAGACTAGCTTAGTCCGCGGTTGTTTGTCAAAACAGATGCTTTAAACCTCAATAAGGGCTTGGGTTGGATGAGCATGTTTTATAAGCCTTGTTTAGATATTTTGTGTTGTGTTCAAAACACCACAAAGATCACAATTGGGTGAAGGTACCTTTTGATGGAATGTGTTCATAATGCTACCTATCGAAATAACCCACATTCAATTCAATTCATCATCAGGTAGTTTCGAATTCTCGAAACCGGTTGTAATTAAATAATGTTTTTAAAATAAATAGTGGAAATAGTGTAAAAAAGTCTTTAATTCAATACTTAAAATGCATTTCCACCAATAAGTCACAATACAATCTATCAATTATATCTTGTTTTGTCTCCAAAACACCACAAAGATCACAATTGGGTGAATGTACCTTTTGATGGAATGTGTTCATAATGCTACCTTATCGAAATAATCAGTGCAGAACTAGAGGGTGTGGGTTCGATCCCACGAATAGAAAATTATGATGTGATGAACATTGTAATTTTCTACTGCCTGGGTGTTAATTTATCTATAGTATGTATTTACAGAAAAAGTATGTCTATCAGATATCTAGTTTTCAGAGTACAAGCTTTGCTTAGTTTTTAAATAAGAATTAAATAAAATGCGAATGCAGTGTATGTTGGAAATCTTGTAATAAGACGCTCCTGGAGAAATTCCCTTTTCATTTCAGTTTTTCATCTAATTTTGTGTCACCCAAATGCAAGTGAAATTCATCTTGCATAGAAAAAAATATCTGGCCTGCCCATTTTTGTTTAATAGAACATATTTTATATTGTTACCTCTTGCATCTTGATTTATTAGTAAAAAACACAGTAATTTCCGATCAATGGTATTCGAAACGAGTCTAGTTTGTTAATAAATAATTAATTTAGTGTAGACATAATAAGTGTAGAACTTAGTGAAGTGTTTTTTTACAAATAAATTATGTAACACAATAATAATTTTTTTTTCTTCTCTGTCAATTAATAATAGTACCTATCGGTTAATTACGACACAAAAACAAGTACATACATCCAAGAATGCAATTGCAATAAAAATTGACATCATAAAGACTAGCTTAGTCAGTTGTTTGTCAAAAGAGATGCTTGTAAAGTTCAATAAGTGTTTGGCTTGGCTCAGCCTTTATTACCGTAGTTTCATAGACATTGCATTTTCTTTCCCTGTTTCGAAAACATACTTTAAAATTAGTCCGAAATAACCGATTTTGAATTATTTATAGCAACTGTCAGATATTTAAACACAGATATTTAAATGTATGAATCATTTACATTGAACTCATTAAACCATCTAATATACTTGAATATTTTAAATCTACAAAAAGTATTTTCTGAAGAATTGTAAATCGTAAGAGGATAGGCAAACAAGTATTACGTTTTTCATTTAAAATCTATAAATACATCGAGATTCTTGTACAAAAAAAAATATACAATGATTAAAAAGTATAATATATTTGGAAATTCCAAAGATTTTTTTCACTTTTTGACTTTATAAAGTAGCAGATTCATTGATATTCCTATTAGTTAAAATAGAGAAAATATGTTTCGTGCAACGTCTGTATAAATACATTGCTACGTGACACAAGAAAAGGTTGTCCTAAGGAGTAACGTCACGTGTAATATTCAAGCTTAGCGGAGAGAATAAAACGGCTTTCACTGAATCACGCGAGGTGAAATGTCGACAAATGCTAGTGATGTGATGCACAATATCGATAGTTTTTAATTAATTTATTTTTTTGTGCTCCTAGGTTTCACTCTCGTATTTCGGGATAAAAATTATGCTGTCATTTTTCAATATTAGAAAAAAATTTCATCGAAATCGGTTGGTTTAAGCGTGAAGAAGAGACAGACACACGGACAGAAGTTCTTTCGCATTTATAATATTAGTAAGTAAAGAAAGTAAGGATTTGAAGTTATGCACCATGAACATCGATTTTCTTTTTCTATATACAACCGGTTATTTTAATGTGATCATGAAGTTCTGAATTAAATCTGTGAAAGACTGATGAACAAATTTTTACAAGGTTCGAATTTTTATGAATAAAGATCATATATTTCGCACGTTTAAAGACAAACCGTTACGATTTTTTTTAGAATTGAGTTATGAATGCCATCCATTTTAAAATTACCTTTTATAATAAAAATCACTCGACTGTTAAAATTTTTTTCGTTTAGTAACGGTTTGTTTTTAAAGGTGAAATTTGATGTTTCTGCTATAATTTATGTAGCTCTAGTTTTAATCCTAATATAACTAAGCAAAGGTTCTAAGTAAACCTTCAAATTAACGTGTCACGCGGTACAATTCAAGCATAGCGGAGGAAACAAAACGGCTTTCACTGAATCACACGAGGTGAAATGTCGACAAATGCTAGTGATGTGATGCAGAATATCGATGATTTATAGCTCATTTGCGATGAACAAAGTAAGTTCTTATTCTGTAAACAACGGGTCGTTTCAAATAGTGGTGTTCGCGATTTCACACGCGTAGATATAAATAGGTATATAGTTTTCCTCATAATCAATTTTTATTTAAATATATCAGGTAATTTAGAAAATAAGCGTGTCTTAGCATACAAACATTATTTGAAAATATAAGTATTAGTATAAATTTAATCTCTGAATAACTTTGTTGAAAGAGTGACCCTATAAAAGAAAAGAAGCAACATTATACTGATAGGGTAGATATTGTACACATTAAAAAAGACATACACTCACAAATTAAAGAGAGACAAAAAAATATTATTCTTTAAAAAATGTACAACTTAAAGGGCCTTTAGACACTAACTGTTAAATAAATTTTAATCGCGCTCTTATATAATTATCTTCAAAAGTATTTCGATATAAATGAACGTCATTATACAATTAATTGATCATTAACAGGCTTTCCCGAAGTTCAATCATTATTAATTGAAGGACCTTGTTCAAAGATTGTTTATTAATGCTCTGTAATATGGTAATGAAGATGTTCTTATAAATATATACAATTAATAATTTATAAGAAGATACTAGGAAAATTTGCCTTAATTACGATGAACATATGGACACATTAAGACATTTTTTACAGGAATATTAAAAATATTTTTTTTATTTTTATTTAATCTTCATTATCACATGCCATTACAGGACTCACTGAATGCAACAATGACTAAAAAACTACAACTTAAAATACTACTAAAACTATTTTAATTATTAACAATAAAATTAAAATAAAAAAATGACTATTCATAAGTACTTTGTAAAAAGTTTAGATGAATAAAAATATTTTCTATTCTATACTATTCTCATAGCATACAACATATAGAGTGATACTTGCCAATTCACTTAATGTGTGATAAATGTCAAAGTCTATGACAGACGTTTATATGGTATA
Source organism: Phoebis sennae (assembly GCA_001586405.1). Lineage (NCBI taxonomy): Eukaryota > Metazoa > Arthropoda > Insecta > Lepidoptera > Pieridae > Phoebis > Phoebis sennae. The sequence continues at coordinate 263,733 of LQNK01000569.1, read as the reverse complement.
AGCACATCACTAAGCTAATCCATCGACACATCATTAGCGTTATCTCATTAGCACATCACTATAATAGCAAGTGTAACGCGTCCCCAGAGTGTAGCCGACTTCATTAATATATCCACTTCTATATACATAATATTGAAGAAGTCTCTATTTTGTAAGGATTGTTCTCTATTGTATATATTTAGGAAATATATGCCAATGGTTGCCTGGAAGAGATGACTATATAAATAGATATACTGTTTATTTTTTACCAGTTAACAAAACAAAACAAAATAAAATACAATTCGCTTAGAATTAAGTAAAAAATTGGCGGTCTTATCGCTTAAGGCGATCTCTTCCAGGCAACCACCAGGTGAGGATTTGCAAAAGAAAAGTCGAGAGTAGGTAATGAAAAAAAATAGTACAAAAAAGAGGTGTATCAAAGTAGAATTATAATGTGTAAAAAAATAATAAAAATAAATAAGATGAAATAAAAATAATAATTTATTCATCACTGGTAGAGTCAGCATGCATTTGAAGGAATCTCTGAATGTTTCATAGAGCACATAAAAATTTCGATAGATTTCGAACATTTACAATATTACTTAAAAACCCTTTTATTTCATGCTTTTACGCATGCAATTATGGGAGAAGTAGTACATATTTATTTGGTAAGGAATCTCCAAGATAAACTCTTTAATATGCTATTCATTTTTTGTATTGTCGCAAGTATCGATTCCATATTCAAAGCACATCACTATTCATCGTCGAGTCATTAGACTCATCTCATCAGCACATCACTATGAAAGCAAGTGTAACGCTTCCCTAGGGCGAGGCCTCAGGCCTCACTAATTTATTCAACACTGGCAGACTCGCGTTGCGTTTGTAATTCGTGTAAAATGTTGTGTTTAAACCTGCTTTAAACCACTCGTGTGGATACAATTTAGGTTTCAAAAGACTGATAGGAAAGTTGAATTTATAATGAATTTAAATTTTAAAGTTAATTTTCATATCTATTTTTTGTGTATAATTCAGAGCAAGATGCACATTTAAGATGGTTTACTGTTACACACGAGACATTAAGAATCCGTATTTATTAATTGTATACCTTAGTTTAGTATTAAGTAAAAGGAATAGGTTTATTCATTGTTATGTGACTAAGGAAAGATATTTGGAGAGTCTGAATGATAAAATTTTTGAATTTTGTCGTTTTATGTGAGAAAATACATATATTATGTGCAAAATTTTGATCGTAGAATTTCATCAAGCGATGATTTGAAAGCCAAGCGTTTGGGGCATACACTGACGGCGACTGGAACGCGCGTATAGCATATAAACCGTTCTAGAATTTAAAGAGTACATAAACAAATGAAGTATTTTTTATTTCTAGTGCGCACGGCTAAGGATTGGAACTCACTCCCTGCGTCTGTTTTTCCAGTGAATAGGCCTTCTAGGCAGACATGAATAACATCTTCGACCGTATTACCATCAGGTCGGGTAGCGGTCAAATGTCTGTCTATTCTACGTAAAAAAAAGTTTTTAAATTCGATACACACTTTCATCTAATAACCGTCCGGATAAAAGGATTGAGCACAATCATATACGAATCCTTTCCTTATAAGAGAGTTTCTTTCATGTAGCTATCACGCGCATCCGTTACATAATTTATCATATCATTTGTGAAGGTTGTATCTCACAATGTCAGTAATACACGGAAATGTTTTGACGACCCGATTGGCGCAGTGGTTCAGCAATGGTCCATTGCGCCGGAGGGTGTGGGTTCGATCCCCGTCGTCTCGTCGTCTCAGCCTAGGGCGTCCACTGCTGGACATAGGCCTCCCCCAAAGATTTCCAGTACGACCTGTCACCGGCGGCCTGCATCCAGCGGCTCCCTGCCACTTTAATCAGGTCGTCTTTCCACCTTGTGGGAGGCCTGCCTACGCTTCGTCGTCCGGAACGTGGTCTCCATTCGAGAACCTTTCTGCCCCAACGGCCGTCGGTTCTGCGGGCTATGTGCCCAGCCCATTGCCACTTCAACTTGCTAATCCGTTGGGCTATGTCGGTGACTTTGGTTCTTCTACGGATCTCCTCATTTCTGATTCGATCACGTAGAGAAACTCCGAGCATAGCCCTCTCCATAGCTCGTTGAGCGACGCGGAGTCTGTGCACAAGGCCCTTGGTAAGAGACCACGTTTCGGTTCCATATGTCATCGCTGGCAACACACACTGCTCGAAGACTTTCGTCTTCAGGCACTGAGGGATCTCGGACGAAAAGATGTTGTGTAGTTTCCCGAACGCTGCCCAGCCGAGTCGGATTCGTCGATTGACCTCTCTCTCGAAATTGGACCTACCTAATTGGACTGTTTGTCCAAGGTAAACGTATTCGTCAACAATTTCGAGAGTAGAGTTCCCAACGGACACTGAGGTGGGCACAACATGGACATTCGACATGATTTTCGTCTTGTCCATGTTCATGCTAAGGCCCACCTGTTGTGAAACTCTGTAGAGGTCGTCGAGCATTGTGTTTAGGTCTTCCAGCGACTGTGCCATGACTACAATATCGTCAGCAAATCGAAGGTGAGTGATGTACTCGCCATTTATGTTGA
>LQNK01000569.1:249435-260991 GCA_001586405.1 Phoebis sennae | reverse complement strand
TCAGTAATCTAGTTTGCATAGTACAAGCTTTGCTTAGTTTGGGACTAGATGGCGTTGTGTGGCGTTGTGCGTAGTGTGGACATGGATATGTCAGTATTTGTAACAAATGAGACGTATGTAAGCTACTGTTAAGGATCAACTATTTGTTATTAGTTCACGAAAGGGTTTATTCACGAATCTCGAATTCACAGATATACAAGAGTATTAGCTATAAGTTATTAAATTTAGTTTCAATCTCACTTTGAATTACCTCTTTAATTCCTTGTTTCGCTCGTTGTCAAAGAAGGATTTTTTGACCAAAACAGTTTGCAATTTTATTAGCAAATTTATGGAAAAATTTGCCAATGCCCATGGCTTCGATCACGTTTATTAGATAATCAGTTTAATATAGCTAATTAGGGATCTCTGTACGAATTTTTTCCTAATTAGCTGTATTTTCCTAAATTTCATCAAAATCCGATCAGAATTCGTTATGTGATTGGCACACAAACATCCAAACTTTTAGAATAATAATTATTTAAATTATTATTATATATGTTTATTTGACCTATCTTTTCATCAATTCTTTTTTTCACGTATCATGCGTATCCACTATAATTTGTCATACCATTTGATGAAGGTTGTATTACACGAAAATGTCAGTATTTATAACAAATGATGCGCTGATGTAAGTCGTTACAATGACCTGCTGTTCAGGGGTCATTTCTTTGTCCAAAAATGTTTTACGTACTTCAAAAATATTCGAACATCAATTTTTGTATTTCATTTTAGTTCTAATAGTTTAAACAGTTCCAAGAGTAAGTATTACACGTGTGTCGCTACCCCATTTCTACCTGTGGATGTCGTAAGAGTCGAAAAAAAACATACGGTCGAATTGATAACCTCCTTCTTTTTTTGGAAGTCGGTTAAAAAGGTTAATTCTGCAGCATAACATCTTCAGCAGTTAAAGCAGACGGCCTAGCTCGCACCGGTGTAATTACACCCCCCAGCAGAAGACCGGCGTGAAGCAATATTGCATTGTGTTTCGGACGGAGAGCGGGTGCCCGGAGGCCTGTAATCCCATTCCTCTCTGTAGCCTGTATTATTGTAATATAATTGCGATGTAACTGTTGTGCAGTTTGATAAAATAAACAGAAAAATAACCATAAAAAGTCTTCGTAACAAAAGAATTTGTTGTTTATAAATTATAAATTGGTCAACTTAAAACTTCCCTTTCATACTTTTCTCGGTAAATTTTGCACAGTCCTGGTTTTAAGCCGCTTTCGTTCCTTCCATTGTTTTTGCATTATAACTACGGTCAATTTTCATAGCTTTCAATATTAATGAATCACGTCATTTATGAATATCGAAGTAATAGAGAGAATATTATAGTTTCAAATTATAATACCAAAAGTTACCTATGATAATGGAAGCTATACACGTTAGGCTTTGCACGATGGGTTTAAACCCGCATGCATAATTGACAGGCATGTAAGATTTAAACTTGTGCAAACCCTAACGTGCATTGCCTCCATAAGAGTAATATAAAAGTAATAACACAAATGGTATATAAGTTATGTATTGTGGTATGGTGTTATGTATGGTGGTGTGGTATATATTTATTTTATTCTTATAAAATAAATAAATATAATGTTTTTTTTTATGAAAGATAGACAGACGTTTGACCGCGATCCCACCTGGTGTTAAGTGGTGATGTTAGTGTATTCCTATCACATTCCTCTCCCATCCTGTTGCACTCCTCTCTGAATTTCCCACATTAATAACTTTTTGATTTGTTCTTTTTTGTCCATGTCCTTTTCAAATTCTTTTCTTTATCTACACTAATATTATGAAGAGGAAAACTTTGTCTGTTTTATTGTGATAAATTGGCTCAAAAACTACTGGACCGATTTTAAAAATTATTTCCATCAGAAAGCTACATTATCCACGGGCAACATAATTATGCTATATTTTAAAGGCTATAACATTGTGCTACGGGAACAAAGCCGCGCGGATCAATTAGTAAATTATAAAATGGTCAACTTAAAACTTCCTTTTCATACTTTTCTTGGTAAATTTTGCGTACAGTCCTGGTTTAAGCCGCTTTTGTTCCTTCCATTGTTTTTGCATTATAACTACGGTCTATTTGCATAGCTTTCAATAATATTAATAATTAATTTGTTTGCGAAAACCACCCTGTAGTTAGGGTTACCGACTTAACTATTATAACAATACTTTCTACTGTTGAATAAAAATAAATACTTCAAACAATAAGAAAGAGGTGTTCACACTTCTTAAATAATTCTTAATTGATAAGTAATACCTATAGAGTTAAATACTGTTCATTTCTCTTAAATATTCCTATTATTCTTTTCAGACTTAAATATACTTTATTTTTTGTAATAAAAGAAATTTCACGTATCAACTTATAACACGACGCGTAGACATCCGGAATTACGCGTAGACCTTCAGCTACGTTTTAGCGATTAAAGACTAGTGTAGGTTACGCGTATACCTACACTAGTCTTACTCGCTATGCGTAGTCTTCCGATGCTACGCGTATAAAATCTACGCGTAGCGTCTGTACTACACGTGGACATGATACTGTGGTGTTTTATTATTTAAAAGAGCAAATTTGTATTATTTGATGTTATAGCAGGACGCAGTTCATATGATGTTAAGTGACTACATCAGCCCATGAACAACAGCAGTAACGAAAGTACCGTTACTTTGAAAACTTTAAAGAATTTTTATTTATTAATGTTATCTCTAAATATATATTTTTTAATATAATCTTGTGTTTGTTTTAACGCGAGTACTTTCCATTTTAAATAAAATACTTTTTAAAGGATTTTATTCAAAATATATTTTATAAATAAATAAAATTCTTTAAAGTTAGAATAAGTGGGGTTAGGGAAGAAATCACGAAGTGACTGAAATAAACGGAAAAGGAAAGAGGGAAAGGAAATATAGGAATACTTTATAATTAATTAAAAAAGTTAACAAATGCGTGTCTGAAGCGTGACATTAACTTTCGCAATAGTTAAAAGTGTCGTCAAACATTTTCATGTTAGTTTTCACGTCGTTTTAGCAGGATTTTTGTACCAAAACTGTTACGTAGAAAGACTTTCAAAAGTAAATATAATTTTCCTTTGTTCCAGCATGCTGCTGCATCCAAGTCACATCGAACGCAGCTGATTATAACACCCTAGCGAAACTAAATAGCACAATGAGAACGCAACCTAGGACCAATGTTAATTTAGATAAATACGACGAAATTTATACAGAAAACGTTTTAGATAACAATTTAAGTATACATAAACGTAATATAGAAAATAAGAAGAATGGGTTTGATATATACGTGCCAAAGAAGAGGGTGAAAAGGGAAGACGAGCCTGACCCAAGATGTGAGACGTTCATGTTCAGTAATTCTGACCAGAAATATATCTCACACCCGTATGGAGGGGACAGCAAAAATAACTACTATTATAGCAACTTGAACTGCGTCACTGTTATAAGTGGTAAGTTTTTTAAGAGATTTTATAAATAGTTAGTAGTTGTGTAGTGTTTTACCAGTAATTCTGACCAGAAGTATATCTCACACCCGTACGGAGGTGACAGCAAGAATAACTACTATTATAGCAACTTGAACTGCGTCACTGTTATAAGTGGTAAATTTTTAAAGACATTTTATAAAAAGGCTTAGTCACTTCTGTGTAGTGAGTGTTTTACGATTAAAAACTAGCCAAGGCTCAATGGACCTTTTTTTCTGAGTGGAAATGCCCGTGCCGACTGCCTGGGTAAGCGACCGGATTATGTCATACTGGTACCGACTAACGGCCGTTTTCAATAGTGTATCAAAGATTATGGATAGATTGTAACCTTAGAATAAATGACATTTGATTGTCAAAAGTCATAACAAAAGCTATCCGTCGACAGCATATTGAAATCAAAGTAAGTGCAAAAAGATATATTTGCCTGACTTTAGTAAGCAAAACAAGGGATGGATAGAATATTGAAAACACTTACCATTTATACACACACATAAATATATATTGACTTTTCTACCATATTATATGCAAATTTCAGTTTAAGTATTGTTTACCGAATAACAATGTATTGTTATTACGTCGCAACAATACCTTTCCAAGAGGCTTTTATATATTGTATATCATTTTGGGAGGCAAAATGTTTTTCCTTAATGCAGGTTGCCAGTCAACCTAGCTAGGGAAATATTAGCTTTTAGGCATTATTGTATGTAGCTCTTTAATTTTGATTTTGCTTCTACTACATTGTATAATAATAAATAATAAATAATATATTCATATTTATTCGACATGGTCCCCCTTAAACATTTGGGAGACCACAAGGGACGCAGAGGCCCTATTTAGTAGAGCGATGTGAACACCCATTCACGCCAACCCAGGGCCCTACGAAACCCTAAAAAAGGAGGGGAAGGGATTCAAATTCAAATAACATTATTTGCTGAATGTAAGATGTTAGTAAATTTGTCAGTATATATAGTAGACCTATCTTACACATTCTGTCTGTAAGCTAGGCTTGGAAATATTCATTATATTTAAATTACAAAACTCGTTAAATATCTACAGAATACAAATAAAATTATATTTACAAAAACTATCATAGGTCACACATCTATATATATAAAAGAAAGTCGTGTTAGTTACTCCACTTATAACTCAAGAACGGTTGAACCGATGTAGCTGAAAATTCGTAGGCAGAAGGCTTAGGACCAGGAGAATGACATAGGATACTTTTAATCCTGGAAATCTCACGGGAACGGGCTATATACGCGGGCGAAACCGCGAGGCACAGCTAGTTAATCATAAATTCGTCCTTTTCGTCGTTTTTACTCCCTGACTGAATATTTTCATCCCATTGATATATATTTAAACGATATTGATTTGACATTAGACATGACATAATTGACATTTGTTTTTAATTTATTATGATTAAAGAAATTTATATTGTATAATTTTGATAATTTAAGAGAATTAATATACAAAGATAAAATTTTACGCCACAAGGCAGATCCCAGAGGTTCATCTATTTATAACAATTTGTAACCTGTGAATCACAATAAATTTTGATTTGATTTGTTATAAAACTTCATTTTTCATACACAATTGAGTCGGGTTCTTTCATAGATAATTATTAATTAAATCTTGTTTCGATTTTATCGTCTAGCAACAATAATGAATTACGTATTCCGTACCATGCTACCAGACGATTTCCAAGTATTTTATTTCTTTTCAACAAATTCAAAAGAAAAGTGGGTTTAATTAAAAAGTATTAGCTAAAAAGAATTGCCATCTTGATGTTTGAAACTATTGTAATTAATTAAATGGGTAAAGACGGATTTACACGAGGAAACTTGAACAAAAGAACCTATTTGTAGCTATCTCTGTCTAACCAGTAAGATAAATAGAGATAGAACTAGATTGAAAGTTTCTTCGTATGTAATATTAATTAATGTTGATACTTGCTTTGAAGGATATGGCATTTAAGGACTGATTCTAAACATTTTATTTGGATTATTATATTAACTTATTCTGCACCGTAATTTTGTCAGAATACACGGTTTCGTAATCAGTGGATATTATAGTACTTGCTGATTGTGGACGTTATAAAGGTTCAGAAAAAGTTTGTATGAAGTTTGACCTTTACCTTTTTTACAAAATTATGTTGTACCCTACCGTTTCTATAAAAAAATAGGTAATTTATCATGAAGACATTAAATATATCCTTATTAATCTGTACTTATATTCAAATTGCGAAAGTAGCCCTGACCTTCTGTTTGTATGTTTGTCTTTTCTTCACGCCTAAGCGACTGAATCGATTTGGATGAACTTTTGTACATAGATAGTAAAACCCGAGAAATGACATAGCTTTATCCCGGAAATACGGATCGGGAGATTTTTACGGGACAAAGTTAGTAAAACATAAATAAATTATGTTGATACAATATTGAATGACTTGACATTTTAGCAATAAAATTCGAAGATATTAAAAAATTCACATTATCTTCAATAAATCATCGCATAAATTGAAAAGGCAAGGAAATAAGGAAGTTCCGTGCATCTATCATTATTGTATTATTTATGAAACATCCAAAACCGATACATCATTTTGAACTGTGTCTCGGCGGAATGAAACTTGACTGGAATCGATTGGCTCTGTTTAAAGTTACTCTGTGTTTAGTTAGGGCTGCTACTCTTATAATTTATTTTAACTATAGATACCCACCTAATTAAATGGATGATCAGTTTAGATGAACCTTGACTGGAATCGATTGGCTCTGTTTAAAGTTACTCTGTGTGTTTTGATAGGGCTACTACTCTTATAATTTATTTTAACCAAGAGTACGTACCTAATTAAAGTAAATAGATGATTTTAAAAACTTTGTTAATGTTGTATAATTACTGTATAGATTTGATGAACCTTGACTGGAATCGATTGGCTCTGTTTAAAGTTACTCTGTCTTATTTAGGGCTACCACTGCAATAATTTACTGCTGCCTTATCAAAATTAAACTATAGGAAAAATAATCTTTTTTAATGTTGTATATTCAAAAAAATTAATATTGCATTATTGAAGTAATTTGTTAAAGTTTATTGTTGCAAGCTTTTTATTAAAAACAAGAGATATTTTTAATATCTTGAGCAATAAATCACTGTAGAAAATGAAAAAGACAGGAAATAAGCGAAAGTGTCTTGTATCTATGTTGAAAGTATTATTTATGGAACAACCAAAACCGATACATCATTTTTAACTGCGTCTCAGCGGGACGAAACTGAATGGAATCGATTGGCTCTGTTTAAAGTTACTCTGTGTTTAGTTAGGGCTGTTACAATAAAAAAATATTTTATTCAACATAATTTAGTTATTTGTTAATTAAAATGGTTTTTAAGGATTTTAAATATTATTTTACATAATTATTGAACCCAAAGTTTCGAGCACTTTACAGCGAGCGTGATCACAGGCATCTGAGATGACAATTGTATTCATAAGCGTTTCAAAAATTGTGTGTCTACCTCCACTTATTTCAGTGGAGATGTTGAAGTTATTATCCCAAGTTTTTTTATATTTTTGACGATCCAATCGGCGCAGTGGTCTATTGCGTTAGGGGGTGTGGGTTCGATCCCCATGAGTAGAAAATTATGATGTGATGAACATTGGAATTTTCGACTGTCTGGGTGCTTTTATCTTTAGTATGTGTAAATTTACAAAAACAAAATCAGTTATCCAGTTTTAATAGTACAAACCTTAGCTTGGCTTACCTTAGCTTGGGACTAGATGACGTCGTGTTAAATGTGCAAGAATATTTTCATTTTATTTACATAAAATCACTAGGGAGACATTTTTAATATCTCCAAAAAATCACTGAAGAAATTGAAAAAGACAGGAAATAAGCGGAGGTCTCATACATCTTTCATTATTGTATTATTTATGAAACACACAAACCCGATACATCATTTTGTTCTGCGTCTCCACGGGATGAAACTTAATTGAATCGATATGCTCTGTTTAAAGTTATTTATTTTGGCTATTTATTATTATTTTTTTTTATTCTTGGCTTAAACATACATTATGTAAGTCAGTTTCGGACAGCACATCTCAAATAGGAGCCACTGAAAATCAGTCTTGGGGTTTCCACCTCATGTGTGACTGAGCGGTTATCCTTTTTTGAGAACTCCGCCAATTTTGTTCCACCTTGTTTTTTTATTTGTAACTGTATTTTTTGTTGGTGGTGTTTTGAAAATAAATTACTTTTCTTTCTTTCTTCTAAAGTTATTTTGCCTTATTATTGAGTTGCTTCCGATATTATATTTGAAAAGAGCTACTCGAGTTTCTTGCCGGTTCTTCTCGGTAGAGGCAGCCTTCCGAATCGGTGGTAAATAAAAAAATATTATTATGTATAATTATGACGTTCTAAAAGCGCCTCAAAGAAGCCAATTTGGAAAATAAACGTTTTGACTTTGACTTTATTTTAATGGTACTTAATTCAAAAATTATTAATTTCAAAAAGGAACATTTAAACGGCGACATAATAAATAGTTTAAAATCTTGTTAGTGGTGTGTAAATTTGCACAACAGACTAGACATTTAAGATAACAAATGGTATGGAAATAACAGGAGGTAGTTTTGCATAGTTAACTTTAGACTATCGACGAGATGTTTAACATAAATATTTTAAAGTGCCCGTTACCACGCCACGTTTACTTTAAAATATTCGAAATATCAGGAAGAAATAATAATTACGTCTGATTGATATATTATATTACTGATCCGCATGACTACGCTCCCGTAGCATAATGTTTTTATTTTACTTTATTTTATTATATATTTTGTAATATATAGCCTATGTTGCTCGAGGATAATGTAGCTTTTGAACGGTGAAAGAATTTTTAAATTCAATAGTTTTTAAGCCTAACCAAAAAAACAAAAAAATCATCTTTATAATATTAGTGTAGATTTCACTTCAATTCAATTAGCCGTATTTGAATAAAAAGAGATACAAGTTTTTATCTGCTGCTAAATTGCTAAAATATTATAATTTCTCTGAGTTGCTATAATCAAGATAATTTATGTATTAAATTAAAGATGCATGAAATTAATACCGTATAATATTATTTTAATAATTCATAGTGGCAACCCTGAAATCGTATTAATATTAGCATACGTTTATGAACTAGTTGCGAACAATTCAGTAATTATATAAATGTATGAAGTAAACACTTGGAATATAACATCTACATATCTAAAATGGGTTAATGAAACCATTTCCGTGAACAGTTCATATAGTTTTCTTAATTATGTTCTTATACATAAATAAAAATACAAATAAATTTAAAAAAAGTACAAAAGGTGTCATGAAATATTTCGAATGTGGCACAGTATCTCAAGAACAGTGATTATTTTTAATAGCAGCTCAAGTTATGGTTGTTAGAAGTAATCCAACAATAAGGTAGTAAGCCTGGAAGAGATTGCTGTACAGCAATAAGGTCGCTTTTTGTATAATAATATCTAAGGTTGAAAACATTGTTTGCTTGTCTGTTTGTTTGTTTGGTTGTTATGAATAGGCTGAAAAACTACTGGGCCGATTTTAAAAATTCTTTCACCATTTGTAAGCTACATTATTCACGAGTAACATAGGCTATATTACATTATGCTACGGGAGCGAAGCCGCACGGATCAACCAGTATAATATAAGTATGTAAGTTACATAATAAAGAATTATAAAAAAATAAATAAAGGAAACATCACTCGATTCTTTTTAATTGATAAAGATGTTCATCCATATTGCATTTATTTGATATTTTTGGCAAAACATTTTAGTATAGTCATATTTTTTTTCGTCTTGAGTTTCGAATAATGAGCACACTCCTTGAATTCGTATAAAAATATAAAAAAGCCCGTATATAAAATCACCCTATTTTCGTCTTTTTATCACTCGCTTCCAATTCCTCCTCGTACGAATTAAAGGTAACTCGTATAAAAATATAAAAAAGCCCGTATAAAAAGGCACCCTGTACATGTTCTTTGTAATTAAATAATATATTGTTTTGTTCTAGCCGACGAAGGCAAGGTGGTAGAGCTGACGTTTGTCGACATGTTCCACATCGAGTATCATCCTGAATGCAGCTATGACTACTTAGAAGTGAGTATAGTTTTATCATAGTCCATTATAGCGATTAACCTCGGAATGAGAGGTAATAAGCTAAATATTTGTGTATACCTTTATTTTGGCGTTCTTAAAGCTGCCGCAAAAGACTCATCTAATGCCGTGTTAGCATCGGAAGTTATACGAGGTCAAAGGTCATAAAATAGTTTTTCGCCAATGCTGTTAACATGTATTATAAAAATTGTAGAGCATAAAATTTAGGATAAATTTTATTTGAACCTTTTTTTCATGCGCTCAATCGTTTTTGAGACAGAGAGCGCTAAACGCAGTGTCAACTGTAAATATTACCTTCAATTTTGAATAATTTGTATTATTTATCAGTTAATATATTATATTTTACAATGAAAGACGTGTCCCACAATACGAACAAAAATATCGATATTTATCGAAGGAGATTTGGGACGCTGCAGCTGTCTATATGACAGTTTTGAGCAACGACTGTATGTATTCTTTAGACTGTGATATGTAATAAAATGCTCTGTAGAGAATTTGTTGACAACGCAAAAGCATCAAACCTCATTTATCGTATATCGTTTCATGATTTATTGCAGAATTATTTGACACTTGAATAAATTGGAAGCGACGTAAACATGATGTTCTCAAGATCTATTTAATAATACTAACTTATCGGTTATCTGAACTAAGATTGCTTTTATGATGAAAAATTTTCTAGGAATTCGTTTAAATATGGTTAACAATGATTCAAGTGATTTTTTTTTCTGGAATATATGAGACTAGCCACGCCCCGTGGTTTCACCACCCAGTTACATACGCAACTTTTCAACGGTATTAAAAGTAGCTTATATGTTAGTCTGCATAGTTACATAATGCTATAAAGCCTATGTTACTCGTGGATAGTGTATCTTTTGAATGGTGGAAGAATTTTTAAAATCGGTCCAGTAGTTTTTGAGACTATTACTACGAACAAACAAAGTTTTCCTCTTTATAATATTAGTGTTGATCAGAAGAGTTACTTTTTCCTATAAACGACGGAACGTCATTGTACAACACAAACGAATCGTTTTCGTGGCGGACGGTTCTAATCAACCAATCAGAACCAAGTTTTGATAGTTATGTTAACGCCACGTTTATTATAGAAGCGCTTAAGACTTACGCCTAATAGGATATTGTACTGTCCGTAAGTAAAACGACTCGTTTTATATAGGAACTGGGCAACTGGACATACGTTATTATTTTGTATTGTTTCAGATTCGCGACGGCCTCAAAGGCTACGCAAAGCTGATAGACAAAGTATGCGGCGAGGCGTTCCCCAGGCAGATCCGAACCACCGGCCCGAACGCCTGGCTGAAGTTCCACTCCGATGATACCATAGAGTACGAGGGCTTTAGGATCTCCATCAACTTTATTGAGCTGAGTACCAGTGGTGAGTACTTTGTTATTGTAGAATGAAGTTAGCAAAAGGCTAGGGGAAGGAAATGGAGATCAAGATTTTAAACGCGGTATTATAGTCAAAGACAAAGTCAAAACGTTTATTTTCCAGATTGGCTTCTTTCGAAGCGCTTGTAGAACGTCATATACATTTACATAATAATATTTTTTTTTACCACCGATTCGGAAGGCTGTCTCTACCGAGAAGAACCGGCAAGAAACTCGGTAGTTGCTCTTTTCAAAAAGTTTGATACAATATGGTATTGTTCACAATCATTTGAATTAACGGAAGATCCAAGCAACTGTCCTGTAATTGTTAAGGAGATGTTACAACACATGGATTTTTATTTACTGTTAAGAATTTTATTCTTATGATTTTTTTATATATTTCTTAAATGAGAGAACATTGCACTATTACCAACTACATGTATAGATAGCGTAAGTGTTTTACGTAAAATGTAGCTTGATCTCTGTGACATATT
>LQNK01000569.1:216439-238531 GCA_001586405.1 Phoebis sennae | reverse complement strand
GATTGGATAAAATATTATTCTTTTCTAGGAAAGTAATTAATCTACTGTTTATGATTTTTTCTAAGATTTTAGAAATTGCACCGAGAAGAGATATGGGTCTATAATTGTTTAAATCTTTTTGGTCACCGCTCTTATGAACAGGAGAAACAGCCGCTACCTTCCATTTATCCGGAAATACACCAAGCGATATACTTAAATTACAAATATAAGCAAGAGGATCTGAGATGTACGGCTTTATTAGTTTTAAAAGGCGGTTTGAAATACCATCCATACCCGAGGCGCTATTAATTTTAAGATCAGTAATAATTCTCTCTATTTCGGTCTTATCCGTAGGTAATATATAAAAAGAACAAAAAAAATTGTTCGCAACTGAAATTTTGGATGCCAGAGATTCCTGAGTTTCTCCAGTATCAGAAAGGATTTTATTTGCCAAGTTTTGACCTATTGTAGAAAAGTGTTTATTGCAGTAATTCAAGGAGTCTCTGATATTACCTTTAATGGCAGATATCAAAGTGTTCTGTTTAGGCGGTGGTAAATATGCAATATCTTTTATAGTGTTCCAAAGCTTTCTTGGGTTATTTTGATTTTCAGTAAGCATTTTCTCAGTGTAATCATCCCGCAATCTTTTAATTAAGTTATAATAGAAATTTCGGTAGCGTTTATATGTAAATTGGGCAATTTCACTGTTAGGGTTACATTTAGCTTCTAAGTGTAGCGTATCTCTTAGAATTGAACATCTAATGAGACCTGGGGACATCCAAGGTTTTAGAATACTTTAAGAACGATTTATTTTTATGCGTTGCGAATTGCAAGAGATAATATTAGATAACGAATCAGTAAAAGAATCAACTGCTTCGTTCACGCCCTTATTCAGCAGCATGTGAGACCAATTAGTGTTTTTAACTTCCTCAATGATAGCAGGGAAATCTAACTTAGTGACGACCTTGACACCCTTTGAGTGTTTAAGTTTAGTTAATGCGTGGACACCAGCCATTACGATATCGTGGTCGGTTATATTATTCCTACAAACTACTGCGTTCACACGTATGTTAGCGGATACCATAATATGATCTAGACACGCAGAATCTCGAGTAGGGATATTAATGGCTGGGATTAGGCCTTGTTCTGCGATTAAACAAAGATATTCATTACACTCATTGTTTAAGTTAGACGTCAACGTATTAATATTTATATCACCCGCTAGAATCGTGCAAGAAGACTGCGAGTTAATATTATGAAGAAGATATTCTAAGGATTGCATGAAGTTAGTACAACTTCTAAATGATGGAAAACGATATATGCCGATGAGATTGAATAGGTTGCCCACTTTGAGCAAAAGGCAATTCGCATCGTTCAGAGATGGCTCAGAAACCTCGTGATTCAGAGATCTTTTTATATAGAGAACTACACCACTTGACTGGTTTATATATGTAGTTGTATTATAAGAGACGTATCCATCGATTGGGTAAATAATTGAATTCTCCTTTAACCAACATTCTGTAAGAATTATCACATCAAAGTCAATGTGCATACGGAAGAGGGTCACTAAAAAGCTGTTAAAATTCCGTTGTAAACTCCGAATATTAAAAGTTATGATTTTAATGTTTTGTGCTTTAGTGATATATTTTTGGCATTCCTCAGGTATTTCAGTGTAGTGGCAATTTATTAATTCAGGGCTATCGATATCACGAATAAGAGAGATATCAATCATCATACTGTTGTAGACATGAGTAATATGGTGTGTAGAAAATTATTTTGAAAGTAATTATGATTAAGTATAAGTTGGATGTCATCTGTAAACGTTTCAGATTGTATCCGACTCTAAACATTAGAAAACAGACAATTTCATTTACATCACATGCAAATAAATAATCTCTAAAAATAATTGATTCACAGACAATTGTTAAACGTGAAAACGGTGACAAGATGTATGTAGTTGATATACAATTACAAATAAAAGTTATGCCAATATTATATAAAAATAAAACATTGTATCCATCTATCAACATTACAAGTGACAGTAGGTAAAAAATAGGGACAAAATTAACAATAAAAAGTAAAAGGATTAAATCGAATTTTATAGGATTAGATATTATAAAATGTAGGATTTTGCAGATTATCTTATCGACCATTTAGTCGCTTAGATTTTTTAGAGTCTGAAAATCTTTGACAAAAATGGCATTTGAATTGGGGGCTTTTCTTATGAAAATCTTAACACCTCGAACCCAAACATATTTATAATCTAGTTGCTTGGCCCTCTTTCTTGCTTCGGCGTGAAGGAGTTTATTTTCGTGAGACAGATGTTCTATTATATATACTGGCGAGGGTTGGTCAGTGCCAATGCCAAGGTCACTACTTTGTAATTTTGTTCTTGATTCCCGATTGTATTTTGTGATACAGCGGAGAAAGTTGTCTCGTGTACGGGGACTATTTAGTTTAACAAGTATTGATCGAGGACGTTGGCTGTCCTTATGTACCTTAGCTATGCGCGAACAATAATGGATATCATTATCATTTAGTGCATATTTAACAGTGCGTGCCATTTGAGCAATCATATTCGGAATATTTTCGTTCTTAAATTCGGGGACACACTGAATTTCGAGATTGCTCGCACGCCCAAGTTGGTCAATTTGGTTGAGACGAGAGCTTAAGTCAGGCATCTGATGACACCACTGATTTTCTATCCATGGAAAGTTATTTTTAAAGACATGCCGACAGAAAGAGCAAGGCTCACACAAAATTTTGAAATGGCGTCTATCCTAATTAGGGATTATCGTATGCCTAATAACACCAAAACTACTACAAGAATGACTACCGAAGAAAAATTTAAGGTCCAAACAACTTTGATTATTTCGGCTTATCGGTCTCCAAATACAAATAGGAACATCGCCAGGCTCCAGTCCCAAGATATCGATGACAATGTAACACGCGATAAGGCAGGCCCTCAGGGTAACGTCGTCCAATCCCCCAAAGATAATTCTGACGAGATCTTTTATTGTTTTTCCCACAATCTCATAACGGTGGCGGTTCACTGACTCGGGATAGATTTTATCGGTTTTACGATTCAAATGACGTGTATTTTCGAGCGAAGTGTAGATTGTGGGAAATTACTGAATTTACATTGAACGTTCTGTTGGAATTTGAATCGGAATTATAATTGTACAGATTAAGAAAATGAGATGCCAGCGTTCTGAATATTGTAATACTTATTAAAATGTGAGCTTATTTGTCTAATTTCAATGTTTGTAATTTAGTTTTTGAAGCTAATTTTTTTAGTTTTTATATAATACTTGCTGATCTGCGCGGCTTCGGTCCCATAGCATAATTTTATATATACACATATATAGCGTATGTTACTCGTGGATAATGTAGCTTTCGAATGGTGAAAGAATTTATAAAATCGGTCCAGCTGTTTTTGAGCGTATTCATTACAATCAAACAAACAAACCTTTCCTCTCTATAGTGTACATATTTTTGTAGTATTATACTATTGTTAATTATGTGTAAAATAATAGAGGATACTTAAGGCCTGATAGGCATAACGACATCACAAAATGTCACAAAAATTTATTAAAAATAAAATAAGTGACCTTAAAACAAATATATCCGTGCTGATTGCACCAGAGGGCACACTTTTATTGTAAGCATCATCAAGACAACCTTCAAAACTTTTAGTAAAGTACGAAATCCAATTTTAAAATAGCTGTATTATGAACGTAGTAACAAATAAGTATAACACGATCGAATTATATTTTCCATTCAGCAAAATCCAGAAATTTTCTAACATAAAATACGTCCACCTTCATTCCGATCTATTGGACTGAAAGTCATGTTCCCTAAAAGCATTTTAACTCGATTTTGAATGCGATCTGCGGTTCACGTATGATTCACGTGAATTTGAGCCAATGTACTTAGTTCATCGCTGTTCGTGTTTGGAGAGCGGAGTGCGCACTTAACAAGCTTTTAATGTGTGGAGTAATGGACTTAAAACAACGGAAAGTCGTTCATTTTTAAGGACTATGTAAGCTTTAGTTTTTAATTTTTTTTTTTGCGTTTGAAAGATTTGATAACGAATTTTTAAGGAAAAAACGTTATATTTTTATAAACTATATTTACAATTAAATCGTTTTTCCCTGTATAGAAGAAAAAAGACAAGAACAAAATCAGAAATTAAAAAAAAATTTCTTTTTTCATTTTTTTAATAACAAGTAAGACACGGAATGATTTACATTTATTGACAAACCGTTATGCAATAATTAAACATTTACTAACAACAATAACCGTCACTTATTAAACCCTTAAATTCCTATCGAATCGGGCACAGTACCACGCCATTGACATAGATCTTGGACGAGTGACAACGTATTGGGACGTCTGAAAAATGTTATGATAAATATTATAAATATTTACTATGTACAGAAAATATATTTTCGTCTCTTGAATAATTTGGATTTATTTTAATTAATTACTATGTAGAGAAAATATTTTTTTGCCTCTTGACTAACTTGAAGTCTCTTCTAGAGCTAAAGGTAAAAAAATATCATAATATGTATAAGATAAATTTCTGTAATTATGCTTGCTTCCGATTAAAGTGTGAGGTACAATTATTAAAATATTTTTTCTTTTTTATTTCACACAAATTAAGAAGTAGTTAAAAACTTAAATTGAAGCAACAAAAGGGATGCTCTATAATATATTCAATAATATTAATGACGACTCTGTCACCTATTAAACCCTTAAATTCCTATCGAATCAGACACAATACCGCGCCATTGACACAGTTCTCGGACAAATAGCAGCGAATTGGGACGTCCAAGAATAACCGCTCTAGATAACGAAGGTTCCGTAAATTATTTGCTATTTAATAAAAGATTTTATTTTAATTCACATCTTGTATGCAAAACGAAAGCTAAATTTAAAACCCGTATGTGTACAGTTATTTCCAAAATTTCATATATTTTTTTTCCTACCGTATTAATTGCCTAAGATACTTTAAACGATTTAAAGTTTCCTTCAATGGATGGAATGTTGCTATCAAAATAGTAATTTACTTTTCTAAAAAATCTCACTACCTGTGTAATGTGATTTTTGTAACAAAATCAAGTAATACTTTCGATTTAAAATAATTTCTATCATTTACAATCATACAAGAAATCCCGCCATTTTCCGTATTATTTATTTGCATATATTCGGTAAATTCCCCACAATTATTCTTGTTCCACTGGAATATTTGAATAGCCTGGAAATCCTGAATAATGTAAAATGTACAAGAATCAATAGTATTATTCCAAGCCATTACACGTCGGACTTTAAAGCGATTTTCAACATCATTTGAGTTAACAAGTATAATCGCCCTGGAACCTCGTAAAGGTTGTAGTGTAGTAATTATTTTTATTCAATTCTCAATATTTTTATATAAAAGCCACGAATGAATCTTTCGCGAAAAATACGTGGTATGCGTGCGGGTACTTTAAAATCCTTTTTTTTCATGCATGGGGATTTTACGGATGAAATTTGCGATTGGTAAAAAGTTCGTGGTTAAAGTCAAAATCAAATGCTCCATTTAACTTTGACCACCAACTTTGACATTGAGTTTTAAGAAAAATTTGGATTCATCTTAAGATATACATAAATAATCGTGGAGTAATGTAGTCTGCCTTATATGTTTTTAAAATCTATTACATATTATATTGAGAAGACACTGCCTTCCGAATGTTAAATTAAAAAATATATGTATCTGACGTTTCAAAAGAGCTTATAAAAAGCCAACATATAAGCTGAGCTTAAAAAGAGCTTATGAAAAATAAACGATTTGAATTTGAATTTCACTAACTTCATAAATTGATATTCAAATTCGAATTAATTGTAACATCCTAAAAATATATGATTTTACCAGGTTCAGGCACCACAAACAGCAGGGGCTTCTCGACGTTTGGGTACTCCGGCGCCACGATAGCCAGGCCTTCGCCCCCGGCGCCAACTAACACGTCGCAGATCACCATAGAATTGCTGCGGCAGGCCACCCCTCAAGATACTAAGCCACGTAAGTCTGGGATTTTCGCAGCACAAACATCATCATCATCAGCCTTTGATAGTCTGCTGCTGGACGTAGGTCTGTCCTAAGACACGACACTGAGCCCGATCGTTAGCACAAACAGGGGCTTCTTATAATTCAGACACTCCATCACGATAGTGGGGCCCTTGCCTCCATTGCTGATCAACAGATTGGAGATCACCATAACGTTGCTGTGGCAGGCCTCCCTCCTTCAAGATACTGAACCACGTAAGTCTGGGGTTTTGGCACGTATATATGCCGAGCATTAGGATATTTTTCGCGGTAGAGCGCAGCAGCTCTACTGGCGTTGCCGTTACATAAGCCGTAAATGAAATGCATGTTTGCGTATTCGGCCGGTGTGCACTCAGATATTTTGACTTTAATTACACAATAAAGTTTTCAGCACAAGTCTCAGCAAAGGTCCGTAAAGAACCTTGCGATAACTGGTATGTACTTAGTCGAAAGTCTTAATTTAAAATAATTTTATAATTTTGAACAGTGCTATGGTCTACATTACGATATACAATAGCATTTTTTTATTGTGTAAATGATATAAATTAGTTAAGCTGCCTAAATCGGGACATAGACGCATTATGAAAAATATCAACTTTCCGACCGTGACGAGCTTTTTCGCTCCTACAAAGAAATTTTGCCTATCAAACACTAATTATATTATACCTTTTTAGAAATTGAGCAAGTTTTTAAAACTATGGGCAATTATGGTGCAGTATATTATTTTTTCACAATTAATGGTTTAAACTTGAGGAAAAATAAAAAACGAATAAAAAAATAACTTTTAATGCTAATTTTTATAGTTTTCGAAAAAAAAATGCCTCAAATGGTATTTTTATTAGATAGAACAGGCATTTGTGATTAAATTAAAAAAAAAGTACATGAAAATATCTTCATTTTTAAAAGTTATGAGCAAAATCATAGACGCGGTAGAAAATTTTGAAAAAAACACCAAAATATTCATAATTTTTACAGTATTGCCAACCCTGACATAAAAAGTACATTTTCTTAAAGCTGAACATCAGGCCTAACCACAGTTTACGGATTATCCACTATTTACGACAGACCCTGTATACAGTTAAATTGTTCTATGTAGTACTCATATATTTTTGAAACATTGGAGTATATATTTTTGATGAGTACTAAGTATACGATACATTTTTATTTAGACAATAAAAAAAATTATACGTGTTTTTCCGTACGAAAACTGATGAAATTCTTAAGTAAGTACCAATTGCCAATAAAGATCTTTTGGTCCCTTGTCTATAATTACATCGAAAGTTTCTCGTTTAATTGGAATTCTTATAACATTACCAATTTGTTGATAAAATGAACTTAGTATGAAGGAAGAATACTGATGATCAATATGCTTTTTGGGAAAAGTACAAATAAAAAATATATTTTGGTTCACATATCTACCGAACTGACATTGAACTGTTTGCGTTGTTGCTACGGAAATGTTGTATTCTTTATTTGTTCCTAAAGTCCTAGAGAAAAGGATGTTTTCTGTAAAAAATTCCGTGTATTTAGCAAATGTAAACGAAAGCAGCATGGCGGTTGAAATAATGATTGTAAGAGATAATCAAGAAGATACACAGGAAACATGAACCCATTTGCGCGTAAAATTGCCTATTTGCCAATTAAAATGTTAAAAAGTAAAAACAAAATATATAACCCTTTTAAAGTAAATTATCAAACCTTTCCGTACAAATTTGCAGATACGCCTAAGTATCCACTGTTAGTTACACTGATTTACACTATCCCCGACGCTATTAGAAAGTCGTAAAACCAACAACACCTCATACGCTATTCTAACGCCTGCTAAGCCTATTACTATGTCATCCGATTGATATAGTTTTAATCCGATCATAATAGCTGCACTCTGAAAAGCTCTCACTACTTTTTGATATAATTTCTAAGTATTTTTGTCCAAAATCAGTAAAATCTTAAGTTTATCATTATACTTTGATAATTTATATTTTGTATTGTTACCTCTTTATGGGACTGCATCTTGATTAATTTGTGCATTAAAACACTTCAGTTCCACATTCTTTGCAATAAATTCAATTGAATTCAATTCAATTTGTAATAAATAATAGATATAATGTAGAAAATATAGGAATGTGGAACTAGTGAAGAATTTTAATGTACAAATCAATCATTATACTTTCCTATTTTTTTATTTAAAGCCTTTAATCCTAAACAATTTATAAAATCAAACCTCTATTAACTAAGTGCAGTGTTAGCCCACTTTTTGTCAAAATAACGCAAGAAGTCAATAAAAGCGACACCTCATACGCCGTTTACCGACCGTCCGCTATAAGCCTATTACTCCGTAATCCGATTGAGATAGTTTTAATCCGGTCGTAATAGCTTCCCTCGATAGGCTTTCACTTCTTTGATGCGAACATTTTGAGCAATTCCGATGACGATACGGAAGTTTCGCAAGATATTAGACTAAACTTTGTGAATAGGCGTGCGTAGATCTTATTAGAATTTATTCTTGAGTTAAGAGAATTTGTGACTCAGTTTTCGATTGTATGCGAAATTTCTATTACAGTATTTTTATATCAATATGAATTTATTTGAACATATTAGATAGAACTGTTTGAAAAAAAAGAATATGATGAGAAATAATGAAACAATTTGAGGTTAATATTTATACATTTTTTCATAAAAAGTTTTATTTCTGGTGACAATAACAATAATATTTTGGAATATGTATATCAAACTAAGCTCTGGGTATTGTATAATAGGGTAATGTTTTTAAAAACACATTAAAAGTAGATTTTTATAGCAACTCCCAATATATCAAATACGAATTCAGTCCCTTTTCAAATTATTATACTATTAATATAATAGTATAATTTGAAATATATAAAATTATTCAGTTATATTATAATTACAAAAATAACACCAATAAAAACTTCATACATAGAAAATAATTTGAATAAATAGTATATTCAGTTATAAAGTAATAAGAAGAGTAACGACCATCCCCTTACTATTTCTCAAACTAAATCCCACTTGGTATTGTAGAGACTTCTTATTCCATTTAACCTTAGACTCGCTACAGATTTACGAAGGATTTGAAATAGTTTCTAGCCATTTCTACATCGTTAAATATGTTTATTTACTATACATACGTAAGACGGGATGATATTAACTTTATATTTACTGGGAAATACAGTCTATATATATATAAAACTCAAAGGTGACTGACTAACATAGTGATCTATCAACGCACAGCCCAAACTGCTGGACGGATCGGACTGAAATTTGGCATGCAGGTAGATGGTGTGACGTAGGCATCCGCTAAGAAAGGTTTTTGATCAAATCGGGAACGGGGAAAACAGATATACGCGAGTGAAACCGTGCGTCACAGCCCGTTTATCTATATATATTATTCGCTTATCTGTAATTAACGTTTATTGCGAAAGTTCAGCAAAGCAGTCAAGTACTTCTATCTTTGTTTATTACCCAAATTAATTTAATATTAAAGTTACGGAAGTCAAACAAACACTGAAAGAAATATATAATTGTGAATGGTATTAATTTCCTATACGGAATTAATTTCAAAATTGCTTCAGCTGTATTCTGTTTCGTGGTTCGTCGATACATATTATAAAACAAATTTCCTAGTTACATCTGACCGTTTGTTCGAATGTTAAAAGCTCGAAAACGGAAACATTTTTTGCACGGTAATAAAAATGAATACGTAAAAGTAGTAGCATAGTAAATGATATTTTAAAAGCGCCTCGAAAAAGCCGATTTGGAAATTAAGATTTTGACTTTGACTTTGACATTGAATAATAGCTGATAGCGTAATTCCCAAGAAAAGCTTTTTTGTTTTTGGGCAATTTATTTATTTGTAAAAAAATCGAAATTGCTGAAGCCGGTGTTTGAAATCGGTCTAATTTGTGAATAAGTAATTAATACAGCGTAGAAAATAAATAATTGTGGAACTTAGTGTCTTTTTTACAAATAAATCAAGATGCAATTCCATTAAGGGGTAACAATACAAAATTTAAAATATTTCGGTCAATTGTATAGAGCTGTGAATAGAAGCTATTTTACTATATTTCTTGATCTCAACCCGAATTGGTTAAGTTGGTAACTATTTATGTGGCAAATCAAGAGGTATTAGTTTTGATCGCCAATAACTACATCTCTACGTGAGGCTTTACTTCATATCTTTGAACAATAAATGATGTGTAGCAAGGGTATAATGAATATCCAAATCATTCCCCTATCTGCGTAAAAAATTTCACCAAAATCCGTCGAGTAGTTGCGGCGGATCTCACATTTATAATTTTAGAAGAAAGTAGGATAATATCTACACTAATATTATAAGTGGAAAACTTTGTTTGTTTTTTGGTTGTAATGAATAGGCTCAAGAATTACTAGACTGATTTTAAAATTCTCACAATATTCGAAAGCTACATTATCCACGAGTAACATAGCTATAAATATAATATTATGCTACGGGAGTAAAGTCGCACGGATCAGTTAGTATATAATTAAGTATAAATTTGTATTATTTTTGTTATTAATGAAGGTTCCTCAAGTTTCATTAAATCTTCTAATAATCTGTTTACAAGTATTGTTATTTTCCATCAGTATTCAAATACCGTTGCTAGGGATTGAGAGATTACAGAAACATTATATGGGCAGGGGATGAAAACCAATTTATTTTAGTATCAAATTAATTTTATTGCCAGTAACATTCTTTGTTGATGAATTATCTTTTTTAAAAACCCTTAGAAAAATAAAAAAAATCGATTAGGCTTCCCGAAGCCCCACTACCCTATACCTACTTCATCAAAATATTACAATATTCTGAATTCTGATCTCAATAATATGTTTTATTTATTAAGTATTTTTTAAAACAGTTCGGGAGGCTTTATTTAGTATAGAAACGGATACTATTTTAAATTATTCTTTGATCAGAATCAGATCTTTATTTTTGCATAGAATAATTTTAATATTACGTATCTTACTTTTGCTTACCAATGTGTCCAAGAACATTTTACACCTTTCAAACAAAACAATCCATTTACAGAAAAGAAAGCCCCCGAACGTCATCCCATGAGCACAGAGACGACGCGCTCTGTCCCTGACGTCATCATAGTCTCGAAACCGCTTCGCTGAGGATGACCGGGGCTTCCTAAAGCCCCAATTCCCTATCCATACCTACTTCATCAATATATTACAATATTCTAATGTTGCATAGGTCAATAACATATCTAAAAAAAACAGCGACGGAAGCCTTATTTAATAAAGAATTTAATTTGTTTCTTTTTATTTACAAATGGACCCCTTTTTGCCTCGGACTGTATGGTGGATGGAAATCACTTAATGTAATTGTTGTATGTTCTCATAGAACAATTATTATATGAAGCTTGTTATTTTTATTCCAAAAACATGAAGCCCCAAATATGATTTCAAAAGA
The DNA here is from genome assembly GCA_001586405.1 of Phoebis sennae. Taxonomy (NCBI): domain Eukaryota; kingdom Metazoa; phylum Arthropoda; class Insecta; order Lepidoptera; family Pieridae; genus Phoebis; species Phoebis sennae. Next base: position 227,012 of record LQNK01000569.1, on the reverse strand, counting down.
TTCACAAAACAATCCCTTTACAGAAAAGAAAGCCCCCGAACGTCGTCCCATGAGCACAGAGACGACGCGCTCTGCCCCCGACGTTATCATAGTCTCCAAACCGCTTCGCTGAGGATGACCGGGGCTTCCCGAAGCCCCACTGCCCCCGCGGGCCTGCCCCGACGGCCACGCGTGCCTCGACACTTGCGGCTACTACAGCCAATACTTTCACGAAGGACCAATTTTCAGTGAGTGCCGGGCAACACTGCCAAGGAACTTTGAGTGTAAGCGAAGCAGGAGTGTGTGCTTCTATGGGGTCGACGACACGCCCAGGAAGAAGACGTTCGTTGTTAGGGCAGACGTCGAACCTCATAGATAACAGTAGGTAGCACGCCACGAGTTTGTGAATTAAACGGTTTTGATGGAGGTTGTTGTTTTTAGTTTTGGATAATAAATCATTTTGTTGGAAGGTGTTTTATTTTGAAATTTTTTGCAGGTTTTCTTTATACAAAAATGAATTCAATGCAATGTTATATATGCTGAATCATTTTTCTGTATTTTTTTCAAGATCTTTTGAAAATATGTTCTTTAGTGTATATTTTTATAATTTGAAACATCGAATTAAACCATTTTTAGAATGTCAAAATTACTATTTCAAGTGTTCAGCTGAAGATGTAACTTCTTTTTTATAGATTTTATTAAATTCAAATTCTTGAAATTTGTTATTATTTATCGTTTAGAATTACAGTATATTTTATAGATTAATCATAAAGCTTTAATTTATACAGTGTGTTCTATATTTGTGATGTCAGTTACTAAATGAAAATACTATTTATAGTGTTCGCCGATTAAAATGGTACGTTTTAAATTTTATATTTTATTCGATTGTACTCAAGATTTTATGCAGTATTGTTTTGTGGAAGTCTTTTTATTCTACTTTTGAGATGTTAATACTCTTTATTCATTGTGAATTTTATGTGTATTGTGGTCAATAGCGGGGTTAAAAACGCTAAATTACTGTGTTTTGTACGGTGAGCGGAAGCCCAGAGGCCTGCATTCCCATCCTGTTCTACTCCTCTTCCAATTCCCATCATTAATCCTCTCCTTGTTCCCTCCCCTTCCTTCAAGCCGACGAGGCATCTGCGACACTTTGATGTTGTAGATGTTCATGGGCTGTGGTCTGTCACTTAACATCAAGTGAACCGTATGCTCCGCTTGCCTGCAGTAACATAAAAAAAACAGTTCATCTTATTGTGAATCATTTTGTGTATAGCAGATTTTACGAACATTTTACAATTCGGCTATTTGCCATAAAATCAAAATTCATACTTAGTGGTCATATTCTCAATACAATGGCGTCTAATAGATGATTTCTATGCATTGCAAAATGTTTCTTAAAATGATTTTTTTAAGTTCATCATAATATTCTTAAAAGTGGACTTTTTAGCCCTGACATATTATTTTTAAACTGTTTTCTTGTTTGCACACAAATTGCTGATATTTTAAAGTTGTCTATATTTCTCAAGTCTTGAATGCCTTTTTTGTTAATATTATTTTACATTGAAGTGTACAATGAATTATTTCAATATAATATGTTTCAGTCATTGGTTAAGTATCTTGTTGGCTACCGACATATTCTTATAGTTATAATATTTGCTGTACAATAATTGTACTTATTCATTTCACATCATTATGTTGAAGGTTGTATTTATATAAATGTTAAGTTTAGACACTTTTAGAAGAAAAGTAAATAATTGTTATTTATTTGTTATAATATTGGTTTGTAAGAAAATATCGTACTATGAAATATATTTATTTGAAATATTGTTATAATGTAAAAATGAAGGATAAACTCGTGGTAAATGTATTGATAAGTGTAGAAAGCTTTTAAATTTTTAAATACTTATACGAAGCTATAGATTTGTTTTTTTTTGTGTTTTTAATAAAATCATGAATTTTTGACTCGCATTTTTATTTTTCACACCCTCTATAAGCAAGTATCGTAATATTTTTGAAAAGGTAAGTCAGCACTAAGATTATAAAGAGGAAAGAAATGATTTTTCATTTGTTTGTTTGAATTGAATAACCTCCGAAACTACTGGGCCGATTTTAAGAATTTTTTTACCACATTTCGAATTTGGAATCCTACATTTTGCCTGATGTACATGGCTATATAACATTATCCTACGGTAGAGTATATAATATTTCGTTACAGAGCCAAAAAGAGTATTCTATTATTTCTATTTGTTTGAAAAAGTACCTTCCTACTAAGTGAAAAATGCAGTTAATTTTGCTTTATTGTTCGACATTTCTCAGTCAAAATGTGAATTTTCTTGTGATGCATTAAAATCTAAATTTAAAAGCAAAGACGCACACAAATTTCTTTATATTCTGAGATAAAAATGTTAAAAGAAAAACTAGTTCATAAATATGCAGCTTTAAAAATGTATATGAATAATGCATGCGAAAATGAAAGGAAAACACGATCTCGGTTATTATAAACCGTCTGCGTATCGAAGATTTACTTGCACCTAGAGATTTCTTCCCATATGTTTCTTTTTTAACCTTATTATAATTATTATAATCCTTTATAATAATAGAGGATTTGTTCAAAACATGAACATGCCATATGTTTCTACAGTAACGTTTTTTTTCTAAATTGACACTTACTTTGACCCGTGGCTTCGTTGGTTAGACTACAAAATTGTGTACTTCATGGAGTTTTTTATTCATAGCAAAGCAAGCAAATGAGAAGGGGGGTTAAATGATCACCACCACCCATGAACACCTGAAACTGAATTGTCGCAGGTGCTTTGGCGACCTTTGGACATATAATCTTGAAGGCGCTAACGTCAAATTTGTTCAGGAATACCGCAGATGGAAGGTTGTTCCACTGCTTCACCGTAACTTAATTATAATATATTCCTGCGGACTCCAAAACTGTATTTTGTGGATTTTCGAAGAAGAACGACAAATTAAGACATTTTTCTACTAACAACTACTATACTACTTTTTTACACTAATTTTTTATATAGTAAACATTTATGTTTTTGTATGTTTATGTGTTATATTTTCACACAAAAACTACTGGACCAATTTCAAAAATTCTGTCATCATTAGAAAGCTGTATCTTCACTAAGTAACATGGATTATATTCTAGGCTATATAAAATTATGCTACAGGAGCGAAGCCACTACAACTGCATAGAATGAATCCAAAATTAATATGACTTTATCTAACAAAATTTATTTTATGATGTTTATTCTACATTTTAATGATTAAAAATTAAATTATGACCCTTGAATAACTGGGTCGATTAAAATGGTGGATTTGGTAATAATTTGGTAAACAAAATTGTTTCAAAATGACTGCCTTATTACAATTGTGCATGCATACATAATTGCTAGACAAATTAACACTCTTTACAATTTTACGAGTTACAATATTCTTCAAATAATTTCGTAGTCGAGCTCATTGTAATATCTACCACACAAAATATAATAAAAAGAAACCAGAAGCAAACAATTCGAAGATTAAAAGCAATTCCCACTGAAAGTACTTTACAATTTAACAAAATTGCACTCTAGAGTTCCCTAATAACCTTTATTACCGAGATTTCCCTAAAAACATCTCAAAGGGTGCGCAATAAGTTGAAATTTGAGAAAACTTCAAAGGTTCCGAATAAATCCATTTAAATTTGCTGCCAATTAGCATTTCTTGGAGTTGCTACTTCGGAATTCAATAAGATATATTGGTAATTTCTTTTTGCCATTTATTTCTTGTAATGAATTTCTTAATTGCCACTGTGAAGGGAAAATCAACTGAATAGTCTGAAGTTTCAATTATTGCATATAAATTAAAATACAGGGTGTCCTGTAATTATTTAATTTTAAATAGTTCACACAGTTTATTCTCACTACTTGTCTTTTCAGTATAGGCTGATAATTTCGGACCGTTTCGGAGGTACTTCATCAGGACAGGGTGTCTTATTATACGGCATATTTTGAGCGATGCAAGCTGATTTTAATAAACTTAAAAAAAACGTTATAACGTATAAATAAATAAATAAATCATTTATTTCCAACAATATTGTACATAGACAAATTATTTCGCCTAGGTTCCTGAGATAGTATAAACTGTTCTTCAGGAACGTGTGTCTTCCATTTTCATCACTTATTCTACACTGGAAATAACATGCAAATTAGAATTACAATTATGCAAAGAAAAACAAATAGTACCTAAACATAAATAGTAATTAATGTACGACAATTTTGTTTTTGTGACAATACGGAACACCCTGTGTGTGTGTCAACGACGACTATTCACTTAACTAGAGCATATTTAAATTATTTACCTGAATTTAATACTACAGGAATGTATGAAAAATTTGTAATCGTGACTTTCATGTCAAGATCTTTATATCTATAAGAGAACAACAGAGCTCAAGAAATAACCTCATTAGAAAATAAACAAACCAACAATATAACTAAACAAAGTTTAATTAAAACATGACTATCGTTTAACCTCATTTGTACAGTGATAGTACTATAGAGTATAAAAAGGAATAGAGCGAGCTTGTGAGGATGAAGTGTAGCCTCCCCGATATCGGTCATGGTTGAAGCAGACTAGCCTCGCGTAAGATGAAATTATAATGCACAAGTATGTACGTCGTCACAAATGCACTGTTTCTTTACTCTCGTATCCAGATAGGACGGCAGACCGACACTATTAGAGAGAGATCGGTTGCCTGTATTACCATCGCATTCATCTCCCATTCTGTTCTAGTAATCTCATAACCTCCCATGAATTATTCTCTCTTTAACCTTTCTTTCAAGCCGGCAAGGCATCTGCCACACTTTGATGTTGTTGATGTTCATTGGATGCGGTCACTCATGCTACCATTCGCTGACCTACTTGCCCTTAATAAAAGCGATATGTAAAATGGATGTTAATTACATTCCCCCAATGCGTTGATAGGGACAACAAGAGTGCATATATTCTGAATTACTAAATAAACCAAACATGGGCATTTATCTGGTCTATTTTTTTGCTATGAAAAAATATAAATCCTTACCCTTACGCTAAAAAAACAACTAACGTTTCCCTTTGGTGTAAGTCTTTTACCTTTTCAAGAGAAAAAAACAAAGCGAAGGAAAGTTGCCTGCTCTATACCTATTTGTAATCTATGATTAGTGCAATACGGAATAATTAGCATTCGCTAAGTATGAGGTGTACAGAGTTTTTATTAGCATTCCTTAGCTCTATGGAAAAATATGCAGTGGTCATATAATTAAGAAAAAATTCTATTAGAGCTCATTATGAAAATTAGTTTTTGACATTTTCCTACATAAATTAAAGGTTTTCTTAGCCGAATTTGAAACTATGATTAAAGCGAATTTTTATGTTTGCTGTCTATTTTAATGAAACTCATGACTGCATAGTATGTCTGTAAAATAAAATATATGGAAGCAACCATTGTTTTTAAATCAGCTTTATTTCGTTATGATAACTGATCTCAGTTAAGATTGGCTGTTAATATGGTAAATAACATATTATTTGAGTGTCAATATAAATAAACTAGATTTTTAAACTCTCTTATTGATTTAAAAGAATAACTCTTTTATATGTCTTTCAAAATTTAATGTTAAGTTTTTCAAATAATGCAGTGACTTGGAAAAAACAGCAAACCGTACTAAATATTCTGAGTAAATTTCTTATTGTTTTCAGAAAGAATCCTACTAGCATTTGTAATACGTATGTAGGAATTTATGAGGATGTATGTATGTGTTTGTTACTCTTTCACGCCAAAACTACAGAACCGTATATGATGAAACTTAGCATACATACAGGTGCTATAAAATAATTAAAAAGTAAATAATAAGTCTCCATTCGACCTCATTAAACAAGTCGTTTACTCAGCTCAGTTAATTTATTAGTACTTAAATAAGATCTTAACGAGAAGATATTAGCCTTATAATTCTTAATTTAGATACTACGGGTAAATAATTTAATGTTTGCAAAATGGGTTTTTATTAGGTAAGAATACTTTCGCAGGCCTTCAAAGATTCTTATTACTTTGTATTCAGGCACGAATTATAAATGAATACTTTCTATTTTGGCATTTATTTTTCTCATTAAATTGTATTAAAACTTGAGTTAATTTACGGCCATTTTCAATAATATATCAAAGATTATGGATTGATTGTTATCTCAAATTAAATGACATTTGATTGCTATCCGTCGACAGCATATTGAAATGAAAGTAAATGCAAATTGATAGATTTGCCTGACTTTAGTAAGCAAAACAAGGGATAGATAGAATATTGAAAACGGCCGTATATGACAATGGATAGACAAAAGTCGTAGCAAATGTATCCGTCGTTAGAATATTGAAATCAAAGTAAGTGAAATTAGATAGATTTGTCTGACTTTAGTAAGCAAAACAAGGGATAGATAGAATATTGAAAATGGCCGTTAATGAGACCCCAAATGCAAACGATATCTTTTCGTTGGCATTCTTTTTAACTTTAAACTTTTTTGCTTCGCCCCGTATATTTTTGACCTGGTTGCCTGGCGGAGATTGCTTGCAGCAATAATGCCGCTTTTTCAGACCTCCATCTATGTAAAATAATTTATATTTTGTATCTTTTTATTAGGTACTAAATATAGTGTTTGTAGTGTATTGTATATTTTTATAAATCTACTTAAAGGAATATTTTTGGATTTTTTTAGTAAATAGTGACATAATGATTATTGCTTTCATTTAAATTATATTATACAATAAAAATTAAAATTTTGTGTTTCGGCTGGTGCTTGCTGATGTGAAGATTGGTCCCTGAAATTTATTCCGGAAGCCTTTATTTTTAAATGAATAGTTTGCATATTGTTACCTAATGTTGTTATTTTATAGTCTAAAATATGATTAAGCAACAAAATTCAAACTATTCATTTAAAAATAGTGGCTTCTTCTTTTTCGCTCTTATACAACTGTCATTGAGTTTGGTGGTATGGACTATGGAGTACTTGGTATAATCTTGTGTTTATTTTAACGCGAGTACTTTCCATTTTAAATAAAATACTTTTTAAAGGATTTTAATCGCGGTTTATTGTACATTATTTTTCATTATTATTAACCCGACGTTTCGAGCACTTTACAGCGAGCATGGTCACGCTTACGCACGTTTTATTTAATATGGAGTAGGTACTTGGTCTGACGTCACCGAGGAGCCCAAAAGGAGGACCAGCTCTGGTTGCAGCCAACATGATGAGGTTGGACCTTTTTGTGACAGTTGTGTGCATATTATGAATTTTTCTAATTCATTTAAATCACCATGTATGTACACAATTGTTTCAAATAACCTTTTTTCATTCCATTTCATAAAGTATATTTAAGTGCTTTTAAAATAAATATTACATTTTTAAATAAACGTTTGTGTTTCAAACTGATATATTTTTTTCTAGTAAAATATCAAAGCGAAGCATAGCCAAATGTATAGTGTATGTGTGGTCAAAACCAATTTCACTACAAAGCTATTTTAATGTTAGAAAGATCATATTTTCAGAAAACAATATGCCTTAAATCATAGCGCTATGTCGGCACAGTCAACAACATAACTTAATTGTAAAAACAAGTTTAGTGGCTCAAGTTTCAAGTGTTTTTAAACTAGTGGCTCCCTTGAGCTATATTCGCATATGTTTTGTAATCCCCTTACCGATTTCGGTCAATAAAAAACATTACGTATGAAAGACGCTAAAAATTCCCAAACAAGAAATTTTGAAGTTGATTGAGTTTTTATAGAGTCCGTTGATTTTGCCAAAATTAACACAATCATTCCACTATTCAACTATTCGATAACACTTTAGTGGAAATAAAACTTTTTAGGAATAAAGAAAAAGCACCATTTAATATTTTTGCACCTTAATCATTATACATAAACTGTACACTTAAATTTTTATATCGACGAACTTAGTTGTTATATTTACTCTTTATATTGAAATACAGAACATCAATTGATGCTGACTGTACCCTGGTTTTGTTTATGCTCCATTCTCATATTATATTATAACGCGGCCATTTTGAAAAGCCCATTCGAGTTAGACAAAGGGATATTTTGGACATACGCTTTTATTGCCAGTATTTAAATTTAAACGGTTATTTCCCTCATTACCATTATATGTTCTATCTCGCTTATGTACATGGCAATAGAGAGAGAGGCAAGAGCTGATTAAAGATGTTATTTACAGATATAAAATATCGTTTTCCCAGTGGTTTTCACGATATAATGTTTGGAAATTTAAGCTGGTGATACAGTGAGATAAAACTTGATTTACTCAAATTTTCACAATAAATTAAGATTATATGTCATTCAAATCAATCATTAGTTTGAATTGGCGCATTGAGATAAATATATGTATGCTGTTTACTGTTAGTAAAGATATGTTACTCAAGTTAAAGAAATAATCGACTCTTGAAATAGCTTTTTATTTTTTTGTAAATATTGGGATTCACTTCAAATGAAACTTTTTTTTCTTGTTTCAAATAATGTTAATAGTAAAATTGTACTCGTACAGGTTGTGTTTGCTCGATGAAAATAATTAATTTTAGAAATATTGTTCGATTTAAGTGAAATTTTAAGAGTTTATCTATACATATAATAAAGCAGTAACCAAACCATTTCTGTACATTGAATATTTTTTAAAAAGAGTAATTGGTATGCAATATGTATGTTCTATAGACACCAAATCCATGTTTAGAATTTTTTTTTTCTGTTTGTCTGTTTGTCTGTTTGTCTGTTTGTCTGTTTGTCTGTTTATCTGTTTGTATGTTCGTCAATCACGCAATAACCACTGGGCAGATTTTGGTTAAATTTCACATGTTGATAGACCATAATTAGGTGCAACTTATAGGCTACATTTTATTTGGAAAAAAATATTTTTAGGGGTGGCTTCCCATACATGTAAACGGGGGTTAAAAAAATAAATATACGAGTACATAATTAAATAAGGTATCATTGGATAGGTCTTTAAAAATGAAATGGAGGTTTCTAAATGTGTTTTTTGCTAAAATAAATATTTTTTGAGATATACGTTTCTAAAGTCGTGAAAATGTCATACCACGTGGCAATGTGAGATTTTGGTTGAGTTGCGGACATGCATTTTTATACTCTTAACGTATAGATGAAGACGTTACAAATACTCAATAAATTATTAAAAATCTTCAAAAAATAACAAACTTTCCGCCCGCGGCTTCACTCGCGTGGTCTACAATTTTCTGTAATTTTCTTTATTCAAAAGGCGCGCGCGCAGTGTGAGATTTTGGTCAAACCTATTTTCATAGAAAATTAAAAAAAAAACTATAGAAATTCGTATATATCAGCGGCCTTGCGACCGTAATTTTTTTAAACTTTTGTTGTGCGCCTCTAAAAATACAGATATTAGTGACCCACGCGTGCGAAGCCGCGGGCGGAAAGCTAGTTAAATAAAAATAAATAAGTAGGTGAAACAGTCTAAGACTTCTAACAATTTGATGAACTTCGCCGCAAAATAGAATTCTTTTAATCGCGAATAATCTTTCTAAGACATTCCACATAAATTTTCTCAACCAAGCCCTTGTAATATGGCGGATCCATTTTTTGCAAATACATTCCTACTACTATTATATTTATAAATGAGAAAGTCTATGAGAATGGAGATGTATTTATTACAAAAACTACTAAAAGGATTTAGGTTGCGCCAGCTCAGGTGCTCTCTCTTTTCCTTTACTCTCATAATCCGATGGTGTGGAATCTAATTTTATCTTAAAATCTCATTTACTTTTTTTATTCCCATCCGGGATTTGAAGCCAAGACACCTCGATTTGTAGTCAAATATGGAACTGTTACACCAACAATGCAGGCAGGTCTTAATTTTAATGTTTAGTTTTTATGGACCGTAATTTTAAGTTATCTTTAAATTGTAACTACATGATGCCTGATATAAATAAATAAATTAATTAATTAAAAAAAAAATTACAAACTCAGTGTGTCTCAATCACCTAAGATCCATTACACTGTAACTTATTTCAAAGTTAAGTTTATGCAATATGGGAATAAAATTCATATGTGTAAACATTTTATACTCTCCCGTCGAAATATCTCAGTTTAATATATCGATGCTATTTTTATTTAAGGAAAACTAACCAATAGTTTATGGTTTGTGAATTTTTGTTAATGTCTTATTTGAGTGTATTACATGTTGTATTTTTAACCGACTTTCAAAAAAAGGAGGAGGTTATCAATTAGACCGTATTTTTTTATGTATGTTACCGCATATCTCCAGCGTTTATGGACCGATTTGGAAAATTATTTTTGCACTGGAAAAAGTTGAGTGTCAGTGTGGTCCCATAGAAATTTGGTTCAAGTCTGATAAAGATATTCCACGGAACTCCTCGAAAATCAACAGAATAAGCTCTGCAGCTAAGGTTTAAAGATGTAGGTATATAACTTTTATTTTATTTTTGTATAAATCTATAGAAATCGGTGCTTTTATCTATTTTCAATTTAACAAGATTTTGCACCGACTTTGTATAGATTCAAACAAAAATAAAATAAAAGTT
>LQNK01000569.1:201385-213917 GCA_001586405.1 Phoebis sennae | reverse complement strand
TAAACTTTACACTTAATTTTTTATATCTACGAACTTAGTTGTTAAATTCGCTCTCAAAATCTAAATACAGAATATCAAATGATGTTGACTGTACACTGGTTTTGTTATGCTCCATTCTCATATTATATTATAACGCGGCCATTTTGAAAAGCCCATTCGAGTTAGACAAAGGGATATTTTGGACATACGCTTTTATTGCCAGTATTTAAATTTAAACGGTTATTTCCCTCATTACCATTATATATTCTGTCTCGCTTATGTACATGAAGATAGCAAGAGAGGCAAGAGCTGATTAAAGATGTTATTTACAGATATAAAATATCGTTTTCCCAGTGGTTTTCACGATATAATGTTTGGAAATTTAAGCTGGTGACACAGTGAGATAAAAATTGATTTATTCAATTTCGTGCAAGGCTCGGCTTTCACTCTTTTAATGTAGAAATAGAGAGACAAAACACGAGCACACAAAACAAAATATAAATAGTTGAGTCAGTTTTTGCAAATACACATCAACTACTATTATAAACGCGAAAGTCTATGAAGGATGGAGTTGTATATATGCAAGCAATAACTACTAAGCGGTTTTGGGTTGCACAAGCACAGGTGCCCCCTCTTTTTATTTACTCTCATGATCCGATGGACCATAACCGAATTTTATCTTAAAACCTCTTGTACTGTTTTTATTCCCACCCGGGACTTGAAGCCGAGACCAATTTGAAGTCAAATATGCAACTGCTACACCAAAAATGCAAGCATTAGTCTTAATTTTAGTGTTTAGTTTTTATGGGCCGTAATTTTAAGCTATTTAAGATCTATTAACTGCTACTACATGATGCCTGATATAAATAAATAAATAAAATATATTTAAAAACTCAGTGTGCCTCAATCTTATCACCTAAGATCCATTACACTGTAGCTTATTTCAAAGTTAAGTTTATGCAATATGGGAATATAATTCATATGTGTAAACATTTTATACTCTCCCGTCGAAATATCTCAGTTTAATATATCGATGCTATGTTTATTTAAGGAAAACTAACCAATGGTTTATGAATCGTGAACTTTTGTTAATGTTTTATTTGAGTGTATTACATGTTGTATTTTAACCGACTTTCAAAAAAGGAGGAGGTTATCAATTCGAAACCGATTACCTCATTCTAAAAAATAGAATATAACTTTTATTTTATTTTTGTTTCAATCTATACAAAGTCGGTGCTTTTATCAATTTTAAACAATGAAACGTTATGAGTATAACAGATACGATTCGTTTGCATTAACGAGTGATAATCAAAAATCGATGGAAGAGGAAAGGGATGGGAATACAAGAATAATTTCTTCATAAATGAGTTCTCATCATTTACTTTAAATATTCTGTGGCGTCGCGTGACATCACAATTCCTAAATCGTGATGTTGAAATATTTTCGTCACTTATCATATATACCACAACCAAAACTTTTCAAACATCAATCCTTGGGGTCTAACGGCCGGCCAGTCCTGTGATTCGGACTGGTCGAGGATACTCCCTTTTCGCTGGAGAAAATCTCCACAATTTTCTAAACTTCCAGAAATGCAGCTTTCGTCTCATCATACCGATTTTAGTTTTACACTCAACCCAAATCATCTAACAAATTTTAACAACTAAGCTACAATAAATGGACAATTTCCTTACTTTGGGCCTAGGTTTCAAAAGAATGAATTTACAAAAATTCAGTGCAAATAGCTTGTTTCGAAACAGCGCACATCCACACTTCATGTTTACGAACGAGAAAATACTGAAAGCCTGGAATTTAGATCGAGAGACAAATCCGCCTGTACTGTGGAATACAAAATAATTATTTGTTGTTCTTTGTACCATTATTGTTGTATCACAAAAATAACGACAGATCTACAGCACAAGATGAAATCTTAGTGTAGGTCTGCAGGTCTCATTGAACTATGTAAAAATCTAAATCGAATTTGTTTTGTATTGTGCATTGTATGATTTGTATGAATTGTAGATATGAATAAAATAAATAAATATTTTTTTTAAGACCACGACCCGTCCCCGCCCTCTATGTAAATACTTATCTATCTTATTTTGTTCCATAAGGCACGAAAGTTTAAACCCTCCTAGGATCATAGCAGAATACCAGCGTCATGGTCGAACGACTGTGACATATGCTGAGTTATGAACCTTTTCGAGAAATGCAGTACACTGCACAATTTATCTTCTCCTGTCTATATATATGTCTATTTTTTTGTTTCCCGTAATGTATGTGTGTTTTTCTAAACTATGTACTTCTACTCTGTACCTTCTGTTGTACCTTCTTCTTGAATAAATAATTTATCTATCTATCTATCTATCTAAATCGCGCAAAACCAGTATTTTACTCAATACACAATCACACATTTTGCTTTACACAACGTATAGAGGAAAGATTAGATTTTTTGTTTGTTTGAATTGAAAAGGCTCTAAAAACCGAAAAAAAATATTTTACCATTATAATCCTACATTATCCATGATGAACATTGACTATATAACATTATGGTATGGGAGCGAAGCCGCGCGGAACTACTAAGTAATATAAAATAATATTCAAGCAAAGTTGACGCTATTAGACAAAAATAATTTCATTTTTGGTAAGAATCATAGAGTAAAAAGATATTAAATCGTATCAAAAACAGAACTGCATTTTACTTGAACAGAACAAAAGGACTTAAAACAAGTTTCCACGGAGTTATATTAAGAGGGGCAATTTGTGGTCCGCGGGAAATCATTTAGTAATAACTGAGAGACGAACCGCGATCCAAAAGTAACCAATTAAACTATGAACTTGTGTATTATAAAAAATTAAAAAAAAAAAACATTTTTTTGTTTCAAAATATACCTGTTGATGGTTTATGGTTTAAAATAAAATTTAGTGTACAAATAAATAGTGTAAAAAGACGGATTAATTTCAATGCTGTAATCAACAATCGTTTGTCGTTTGTTTATCAGAATAATCCTACACATATTATAAATGCGAAAGTTTGAGGATGTATCTAAATATGTAACTCTCTCATGTAAAACTACTGAACCGATTATGATGAAACTTGGTATACAATCCCGGAGTTGCCACAGGATTAGAAGTGGCGTGGGTGACCACTGCCACAGTCGGGTCGTCATTAATATAAATATATATTTTTATTGTACTCTAACCTGGCATACTACATCTATTTTTTATCTATTACTAACTGATCCTATAAAATATAACCTATATTACTCGTGGACAATGTAGCATTCAAATGGTGAGAGAATTTTCAAAATCGGTCCACTAGTTTTTAAGCCTATCGTTTACAACCAAAGAAACAAACAAATTCCTTTATAATATTAGTGTAGAAAAATTGGTCCACGTTCTAAGCTACGGAGGTTTTACCTCAAGTTATTTCCCGATACTTTTTTATCGAGTTTTCTCCATAACTGGGGTTTATGAGTTTGTATTTACCAGATATTGCAATTTAAAGCCAATATCCTGAGCTTAGTTAAAATATATCAATGTTACGTGAATATATGACTTGATTCTGCAGTAAATTTCGTTTTGCTTTGTAATCGCATATTTTTAAAATGTTTTGTATTTTGATATAAGCTTGCATATTTGAAAGAGCTGTTTATGTTAGTATCATTTTTTGTAAGTCAATTATTTTGTACTGTTTTTTAGAGTTGCGTACTTAAAAAACCCATTACTATGCCTCCGCTTTTTGTCTATCAGCAGACTGTATCTCATAAGCTGTGTTAACAACGAAAATAATAAAATTTGTGATTTTTTTTGCACAGACCAGTATCCACTGTGCCGATTGGGTCGTCAAATTATCAAAATTTAAAGGAAACATTGTCGACAGTGTACGTTGCATTTCACCCTACTATACGTTTATGGGTACAACAGGTGTGCACAACTTTTGAATTAGGTCGAACTATACAATATGGGCCACTGCTTCTCAACATTGTTATACGCTTTAAAATCTATCCTTTTTTAATTTATTTTATTTATATTTATTTAAATTCTTTATTGCACGAGTAGAAATAAAAATTAGATAAGTAGAGAACAATGTGGTGCAAAAGGCGGCCTTATTGCCTAGAGCAATCTCTACTAGACAACCTTTGGACACAGAATGAGAAAAGCCTGTTTTATTAGTTGGCACCAAAGACCATACATAAAAAAAACTACATAGAAAAAAATATAATAGTACTTAAAATACTTATAATATTAATTCATTTATTATTAATGTTGAATGATTTTGTAATGTCAAAATGCTAAAAATAAATAATTAACGCTTTTTGTGAGCAGAGCATGTAATGGTCATTGTGAAGATAACACTTTTTATTTGTCCTGTAATTTCAATACCAAAAAAATAGATCTTTCCTCTTTATAATAAAAATATAGAACCAAAAAAGTCAACAGATAAGCATCACAGATTGGAAAACTCTGGACAAACATATAAAATAAACATCGTAGCTAACGCCATACATATTAGCTAGGCTGTTTCATTTTCGGATCAAACTTTTAGAATCTTCCAGCCCGATATATGACGTCATTTAGAATAACTACTGATTACGTATCACTGGAAATGCAACCTTAAGCCATAGACTTAGAGCGTGTTTTCAACTGGACGAGGCTTTAAAATTGAATTCAAGTTTTGATACCCCTATTTTCTTAGCTGAAAGAATCGTCAGATACTTTGTAAGTTTCCAGTTTTATTAATTTGACCTGGTTCTATGAAATTTTCGCCATATTTCATTCAAAATTTAGCGGGTAAAATCCTTGAAAATGGAAGTTGGACTTGAAGACTTAAAGCTATTTTAGAGACAATTGGTTGGCTTAGTTGTTCAAAATTTGTGCAAATAAAGTTGAGTTGATCGCGTTAAAATTGGTTGCGGTAAATCAATAACAATATACAATAACAACCAAGAATATTTTTTTCTAGGAAAAATACTAATATTATAAATGCGCAAGTTTGCGAGGCTCTATGTACATACATGTTACTCTTTTACTCTTTCACGCCAAAACTACTAAACCGATTATAATGAAACTTTGTACTAACTACTTTTTATGCCGGAGTTGCCACAGTTACAGAGGTACGCGGGTTTAATCGTATTGAAATAATATTGGTATGGATGAAAAATATTATAAGATTTTGCCAAAAAATATAAAATAATATTAAGTTTTTAGCAAATATTTTTTTTCAGTTTTTAGTCATCATTGCTATTGTTAAGTCTCATACATGTACAGAAGCGCTACTAATTTATTTAAGGTTCATTAATTTACATCGTTTGCATGATTAACATAATTCCTTATAGTTAGTAGTGTTGTAAGAAAACCACGCTCTACACCCTCTTAAACTCTATGTCCAAATCGCTAAACGCTTGTACGTGTACCACAGGTGATAGCGTCTATAACATAGGTGTTACTGTTTACGATGTTAGTGGAAGAAAACGAATTACCGCGGAATGATTAGATACTTTGTATCAGTGTAGAACTATTTTATTATATGTATAGATAAGAAAATAACCTATGTATTTACACTTAATATTATAAAGAGGAACTTTTTGTTTGTTTGTAATGCATAGCTTCAAGAACTATTGGTCCGATTTTAAAAATTATTATTATAATATAGCTTATGTTAAGCTATATTTTATAGGCTATATATAAAATTTTGCTATGGAAGCGAAACCGCGCGAATCAATAGTATATTCTAAATGCGAAAGTTTGTGACGATGTACGAGTATGTATGTTGTTTGTTACTCTTTCACGCAAAATTACAAAACCCATTCTGATGAAATTTGGTATTCATATAGGTAAGGATTCACAATATGATATAGACTCTTAATCCTGGAGTTGCCACGGGATCAGAAAATACAGCTTATTGAAATCAAAGTAAGTGCAAATAGATAGATTTGCCTGACTTTACGGCTGCTTTCAATATTCTATCTATCCCTTGTTTTGCTTATAAAGGTTAGGTAAATCTATCTATTCGCACTTACTTTGATTTCAATACGCTGTCGACGGATAGCCTTTGTATGACTATTGACAATCAAATGTCATTTAATCAAAGATTACAATCTATCCATAATCTTTGATACATTATTGAAAACGGCCGTTATAATATTCTCGCTACGTCAATCGACCAACTATTAACAACTAACTTACGCAGCTTAAGAAACAATTAACTTCATAACTTATACATTAGTTTATCTCCCTCATTACGTATCGATTAGAGCGGGACAGAAGTTCGGCTAACGCGTAGTATTAAATGCGAATTCCGATATTGCCGCGAACGCTGCAAAGTTAGGGTTACCATAATGCATACATTATATTTATATTTAAAAAAAATGTTTTTTCTTTATTTTATTTTAAAACAAACATTATCTCCTGTTAATACCTGCTATATGTAAAATAAATTCTAGATGGGTATGTTACTTCCTACTCAAAAATATCATGGCCCAAAGTGAACAAAAACAATTTTTTTTTGAACAGGACTATGTACATGATTGTTAAAATGTGATCTAATCACTCAGATAGATCGAAAAAGAGAAGTTGATATAACATAGTTTAAGTCAATAATGATATTAATAATATTGTTAGATATTATAATAATATTAATGATATTAATAATATTGTATTTTGTAGAGTTTATACAAAGAAACCGACAAAATTAGTCCTACACGAATAAAAACTGAGATTAATTTTGTGGATTTCTTATAAAGATAAATTGCAACTGAGACTTAATTTCGTTTGAACCTCATTAATTACCTCCATACAATCCTGACCACGTATTAACGTCTTTTGTCCTACATTCAATTACTCTGAATGGCTTTTCATGGTGATTCGAAGGCATTAGAACTGTCTACGTGAAAAGTATATTTATTCCACGTCTACCCTCATATAAGGAATATTAATTAATACTATAATGTGGTCTACTATGCGGGACATAAAAAATGGGTGAAAATAATTGATTATTATTACAAAAGTTACGTTTATATAATTGACATTTAATCAAGAAAAACAATCGAAATCTGGTTGAGATCGGATGAAAATTGTGTAGAATGGTAATCGATAACTATCATTAATCATCTATTGTTTATGTATTCCCTAGATTGTTGTATTGAGTAGTTTACGTACCATCTATATCGCAGGCGAAGATAGAAATGCTATTATTATATAGATTAAATACATTTAAGCTTTATTATTAAACTCCACACAATCGTGACCGCGTATTCACGTATTTTGTCGTACATTCAATTACTCCAAATAGCTTTTCATGGCGATTCGAAGGTATTAGAACTGCCTACATGAAACGTATCTTTCTTTCAAATCTACCCTCGCATATGGTATACTAATTAGTCGCACAATGTGCTCTATTATGTAAATCTGATACGTGTTTGTCTATGAATTGTTTAAAAAATCATGATGCCAGAAACTCATTGATTGAAAAAGCAATTTGCTATAGAACTATTCCAATAGTATTTTTTAGAAGAAGTGAAGTATAAAGAAGAATCTCTTAATTTTGACTTAAATGAATGAACACCTACATTTTGATTGTAGTTTTGGATTTGTCTCTATCCCAAATTCAAAAGTAACATTTTTAAAATTAATCTAAGACTCAAAAATCCACATTCTATAATGGCACTTGGCAAGAACAAATGATCCATAATGGGTTAATTAAGTCAGTACTATTTTTAGATTTTTTTTTCTTTAACTGATTTTTGTATGTAGTTAAGAAATTAAAACGAAAAGTTATATCAATGTTGTTCCTTACAAGCATATAAAAATTACTCATGGACGCAAAATACAAAACACGGTCGAAAATTTGAGATCCCTTACGCCCTTGATTGTGGCAATGGTTTGCAATCTAACTATGAAATCGGGACTAAATTTATGCTTCCTTACACTCGATAACAATGAATATGCAAAACTTCCCCATTAGATAGCATTACGGATGCTGGATGATATTCATAAAGGGGACCCGAGATAAGATACATCTCATTGTCCGTGAATAGCTATGGTAATGCTTTATACATGCGTTTAAGAAGGTATTAGGGACAATAGTATGTGACGCTAAAATTAAAACCTTTATTATATTATCTCTCCTCTGAGTTTGAAATAATGAAAATTTGGTACTAGCAAGTCACATTGAATTGAAGGTGTTTTCTAGATAATTTTTTATATCCCTACGTTATGTAAAGTAATAATTGGACAACCTATAACTACATGTATAAAAACATATGAAAATCAATGGGCCTTTGCGTCTCTGTGTTCTTGTGACGCGTGGTCACCCTAAGGTGCATATTTGAGTGAATTTGAATTTTCGTATGTTCGCATCTAATGCACCTCTAATGATACCATCACAATAGGGTATATTATATTTTTTTTATATTACTACTGTTATATTTTAAAAAAGTCATTTCATATTCCGTATTAAGATGATCTTTGATCGTAATTTACAAACTTTAGAATTATTCATCAGATTGACATTATCCCAACGTAGGTTTTCAGGTTTAATTATCCATAAGTAACATGGCATGTTTGAAATATTAATTAACCGAATATACTCATAATAAATCCAAATAATAAATATCAACAAAAACAATGATGTGTTGTCACCCTATCACTGTAATAAAGAGCGCATATTTGAGTGAATTTGCATTTTCGTACGTTCGCACCTAATGCAGCTCTAATGGCGGTTTATTTGCGTAGTTATTTATTCACTTGCGTATAATTCAATGTACTTGCATGTTACGTTGAATGTAGGTAAATCTCTTGAATTTAAATAACATTTTTAAATACACTAATATTATAAAGAGGAAAACTTTGTTTGTTTGGTTGTAATGAATAGGTTCAAAAACTCCTGGACCGATTTTTAAAAAATATTTTACCATTCGAAAGCTACATATTTTATAGGCTATATATATAACACTATGCTAAGGGAGCGAAGCCACGTGGATCAACTACTATAATATTTATATTCGGGGAAGGCGTGGTCGGCAAAATCTACAGTAGCTTTCTTCACTATATTTGACTTATACGTCACAAATTAAAAAAACACTCGAAGAAGGTCGAATTAATTAATACATACCAGTATGCAATTTAATAATTTAAAAACAAGCGACACATACTTACCACCTTCCATACATTCCAAAATTTCAATGCGTATGGACTGTAAAATAAAGCAAATTATAGATTCTGGCCGCATCAGGTCCCGACGTGATCCAAATAATATTACTTGTCCCATATATTTCACTTTTTACATTATAGGTCGACGTATTAGAGTAATTATATGGAAAATGAACGCATTCAAAAAAATGTTTGAAAATATTGATAAATTGGAATTTAGTAAATTAAGCGTATATATTTGGAAAAACGTTGATTGTGAGCTATTTATTAGGGTTGAAAAGAAAACAAAAAAGAAATAATTATATTATAGGGAAACATTAAATAAACAAATGATAACGTTGTTTTTATTGTCATCGCAAATCAAAGAAACAGAAAAATAAATTCAAAATTCCAATTGTTTTTTAGTTTGTGCACAATAAATACCATGGACAATTAAATTTTGTATTCACAGCCTTTGTATAATATTCAATAGAAAACATGACAAATATCCACATACCTTCCAAACATTCACACACACAAACAAATTTCATTGCGTATGGACTGTAAAATAAAACAAATTATAGATTCTGACCGCATCAGGTCCCGACGTGATCCAAATAACATCCCTTGCCACATATATTTCACTTTTTACAGTATTGGTCGAGACACCACACGTAATTATGTGGAAAATTAACGCATTTTATTTGGAAAAATATTGTGAAATGTTCTTATAACGTCTTAAATTGCCTGGTAAAATGCAACGAAACCCCCTAAAATCACATCTTCATATCCTAAGCTCATGATACCTGAGTTAATAGTCTATCAAAAAACCCAATATATGTCATATGAAAATATCACTGTCTGAGATATTGAGGATTATATGAATAAAACAAAGACGATTTAAAGCAAAGACACTTATAACTCAAAATCTGAGGGACCAATTCGTCAGAAACTCGTAAGGAAATAACTTAGAACCAGTAGAAGGGTATAGGATTCTTGTTTATCGCGGAAATCTTACGAGAAAGGTTATACGCGGGTGAAAATTAGTAGGATTCAATTGGAAGAAAAAAGATTCAAATGTAGATGTACAATTTGGAACGTAAAAGGCGACTGTACTACACAATGGATCAGTACAAACATATTTACACATTCAATGCATGGTAAATGAAATTGTGACCTTGAAAAAACGTTGAATTTACACGTTCATTCCCTTTGTTAATTTGCATCTGAAATGGACTCTCTCTCCAGACAGTGATGTTCTGTGACGATGTATAAATCATGAGTGGAAATTACGGTTCCAGGGTTCCTATTTGGTGGTAGATTATGTTAAAGTAAGGCTTAAAGGCTTTACTGAATATTTGGCTCAAAATTTTGACTGCTTTTAACCACAAAATGGGTGAGTTTACGATTTGAACTGTTATTATTCTTACTTATTATTGAGGTATGAGAAGAACTATAAGTTCTCTATTTATTTATAGGTCTATATTCCCATACTATTCCTCTTCCATCCTGTTGTACTCCTCTCTCAATTACCCATCAATTATCAACTCCCTATCCCCTTCCTTCAAGATTCTTGTTCATGGGCTGCGGTCAGTCACTTAACATCAGGTGAACCGCATGCTCTGCTTGTCCGCTGCTACATAGAAAAAATATATTTCTACATAAAACAAAACTAATAGAAAACATTTATTAGTAGCAAAATGCAAGTCAAATCAAATGTATACCTGTAATAAAAGATAGAATTTTAGATGCATTGTCTGTGAAAACGTAGAATTAGGGAGCCCCATGCCTTCAACACGATATCCTTTTTTATTCAATGCAAGCCAAATAAAACATCCTTGTTACCTTAATTTGCATCTGAAATAGACTCTCTCCAGACAGTGATATTCGGTGACGATGTATAAATAATGAGTGAGTGAAATGAAAAAAAAAGTGAATGAAAGAGTTAGGTTTTAAGTGCTTGACGGAATATTAGATGACAAAGCCTGAAATCGAGGCTTTTTTCAGCTATTTGATGCTGTTTTGAGATACGCTCTCAAAATGAGTGTGGTGCGTATGCATATTTACTATAATTTAGGACTTTAACGATATTTTTTTAGAAAATGTGGTACCCATAATTTAGGTTCTCATTTTCCGGTAAGAAAACTAAAAAATATCATATGAATTTAGACCACATAATGTTAAAACCATTGCCATCGTGGGTTTTTATCAACGGCGTGCTTGCCGCCCGCCACAGCCTGATACACATACAAACAAATTTGTCGCTTATCTAAATATTTTTTTGAGAACCTTCTGATAAAAAATAACATAACAAAAAATAATTAACAAAATTGTATCTCTCTATACAGATATATATCTGCTTAACGTTTACTTATGTTGAACAAAAAACTTAATTGAAGTGTCAAACTAAACAACAATAATATGAAATTTTACTATGAGATATCAATTATTTTTCTGGATTTATTTATTTAACACCGTCATTTGAAGATATAGAAAGGATACAAAAAAAAGAAGGCGCTATGAATAAAAGTCATAAAAAACAAAATAAATGAATTTCATATTTTTTCAAGAAATACGTCAACAAAGGAATTATTATAAATGGCCTCCCCAACTTAATGTTTAAAACGTTTAAGACATCCATCACATAAATAAAGCCTACATTAACGTCCATAAGCTTATTATTTTTGCGTTTTGTTATCAGGATTAAGTAAATAATTTGGTGAAATACTGGTTAATAAGTTGTAAGTTTCTGACCACTTTACTAAGTAATTACACTTAACTAAAAATACTTTCTCTAAAGATTTCTTGTTGCTTGTTAGTTGAAGGCCTAATGCGAAGTAAAGCATTACTAAATAAATAAATAAATATAAATATTCTCGGACATTTAACACAACGCCATCTAGTCCCAAACTAAGCAACGCTTGTACTATGGAAACTAGATAACTGATAGACATACTTAAACATACTTTTTTTTCGTAAATACATACATACTATAGATATTAACACCCAGACAGTAGAAAATTACAATGTTCATCACATCATAATTTCCTACCCGTGGGAATCGAACCCACACCCTCCGGCGCAATAGACACTGACGTATCCACTGCGCCAACCGAGCAGTCATACATTCTTTCACTATTGTGTGGTAAAATAACACAGGGTGTTGATTTTTTTGCAAAATCACCGTATTTGATTCCCGAATCAGTCTTTATTAGCGGTTTTTATTTTCTTTAAAAGGTTTTCAACTTTTTTCGACATTCCCCATAATTATAAATTCGCAAATTAAATCGTAATTTAAATTCAAAGTAAATAAGGTAGAGAGGAGTTAAGAAAGTTTAAGACATCCAAAATATTTTCATTAAAAAATTTACAGCATTTTTTAAAGAAACTCATGAACAAAGAAATATGAATTATTCACAACAAG
>LQNK01000569.1:189826-200651 GCA_001586405.1 Phoebis sennae | reverse complement strand
ATATAGTCGACAGATCGCGTGACTGATTTACAGTTAAAACTTATAAGTTTTGATGTAGACTTATATTTTACTTCTTGTTTATTGTTCATTGTGATTTTAATTTAAATTAATTTTTTTTTCTTGTTCACGTAGTGTGAATCTCTTTTTAAAATCCAAAATATTTGCATTAAAAATTTGCAGCATTTTTTAAAGAAACTCATGAACAAAGAAATATGAATTATTCACAACAAGGATGTAGAAAACAAAAGTGGTACTGTAAAGACCGACATTATTTTTAAAAGGGTGAAAATAATAAAATTAAAGTGTGAGCACCTTTATTTGGTTAGCGGAAATCGTCATATTTTTTATGCACTATACGGGCCTGTAGCTTAAGCCGTCTGTCACATAAACTGAATTTAAGCTAGTTCACAATAACCGAATTTCGGTCACGGCGGCCAATCTCTACAGAGATCAGCCAACCGCGCGGGAGATATTATAGTGCACAAGTGTGTGCACAAACACACTCTGTGCAGTCAATATTCCTTTACTCTCATAACCCGATAGGACGGCAGATCGACACGACCGGAGAGAGATCAGGCGCAGGACCGACGGCTTTATGTGCTCTCCGAGGCACGGGGGTACTCCAGCACCGCCAACTTCCAGACTCAGGGCTGTTACTGAAATTTCTTTGTCAGAAAAATCCCAATAACATTTTTTTGGCCCCACCCGGGATTCGAACCCGAGACCCCTCGATCTGTATTCATTCAATTCAATTCAATTCATTCTTACTGATGCAACCACTAGACCAACGAGGCAGTCAGTTCACAATAAACAGCGTTATCATCAGGCTTTAGGAAACAATTTGATGGAGTACAATACCGGCGTTTCTAGTCAATTTGTTGTGAATATTGTTCGTAATTCATCATTTGCTTGTAATAACCTGGGTGACCATAATTTCTTATATAAATTTTCTTTATTCATTTATTTATCCCTTTTTAGTGTCCTGTGAAGGGTAATTACATCATCTAGTCACGATTCAGTTGATATATACATCATTAAACCTTAACCGCAGAGCTTATTCCGTTGATTTTCGAGGAGTTCCCTGGAATATCTTCCACATGGATGATCAGACTTGAATCAAATTTCCTAATCTCAAATTTGTATTCGTATAGCCTTCATATATATTTAGAAACCTCCTCATTTACTATGAATACACTATCCCCTAAAATTTCATATCATGGTCAGTCTATAGCAAATTAATAAACGGCTATAGCCGGCGAATTTTTCAACTATTAAGGCACATTACCATTGTTCTTTGTACTAACTCACGCATTGCTTAAACGAAAAACAATCTAAATTCGTATAGCCTTCATATATCTTCAGAAATGTCCTCATTTACTATGAATACACTATCTCCTAAAATTCCACATCATGGTCAGTCTATAGCAAATTAATAAACGGCTATAGCCGGCTAATTTCCTCAGCTATTAAGGCACATTAACGTTATTATTTACAAACTCACGGATCATCGTAAGTCTTTGTAACAGTTTTGGACAGTATGTATTGAAAACTGTAATTAATCATTTTGTTGGGAAGAAAGGACGGTTTGTGTTATTTTATGCCATAGAGACCGCTAATTTAATGCGTTATTGTATAAGTAATGAGAAGGATTTATTTTTATGTTGTACTAGTTGTTACTTGCGGTTTCAATCGCATAATCGCATATCAATTAATTATTTATGTCCCATTATTTACACTAAGTTGTACTGTATTTATTTCTTTAATAATAATGGTTCGTCTTCTTTTGATTCTGGCACTCCTGTCAAATATTATGGTTATCTATTTCTGATTTCTCCAAGTGTCACTATGACATTGACAGCTACTGAAATTAATACGCTGAACAACTGCCCTTTCAACGCCACACTGCTACTTGTGTAAATTAACTAATTATTTATTTTAGTCTGATTCTGTGTGGTCTTTGAATAAATCTTTCTTTCATTCCATTCTCAGAAAATAAAATTGAAATATTTTCTGTAATTTCTTGTACTTTGGTGTTCTGTTTTAAATTTAATCCGTTAATCTATTATTATAAGTAAAGAATCCATTTTTGTATAGTTAAAAGTAATTGTAAGGTTTGCTTCTGACGTTCTAAATTGGAAATTCTATTATAATAAATTGAAGTAAACTTATTAATTACTATCTACCTTTTCGCTTAAGGCGTTGCCCGCTTAGATAAAATTTACTCAGCTATTTTAGTTCTAGTAATTTAGATGTTCTTTTATACAAAATATATAAAATTATTTACCATCAAAGCAACACGAGGTACTAGGCGGCCATAAGCGTCGAATGTTATGTTCATACATAGAAAAGGATCATTAATAAACACACTCAAACAAAACACACCACAACTCCATACTTCTACACTAATATTATAAACAGGAAGGATTTGATTTTGAGTTTGTTTGTTTGAATCGAATATGCTCCAAAAATACTGGCCCGATTTAGATGAATTTTTTAAAGATATTCTATAAGGAACGAAAATCTTACAGGACGGAAGTTACACGCGGGTAAAACCGCGGAGCTCAGCTAGTTTTTTATATAATGCAAAATTGGAATCAACACAATATTTCAATACTGGTTGTATTAGATTATTAAAATTACTATATATAATAGTAGTTATTTATTCAAACATTCTAAAAGAAGCAAAATGTTGTAATATAAAGCTCTAGTTCACCGAATAATAACGAGTTGAGAGGAAATTACACTTTTTGTCTACATTTATATATTTTTTCTTAGTTTTAACGATATATTTATTTAATTCTAACATAACAACGATGATAATTAATTAATTAACATTCAATATATACAATGTAGATATTGACAATCATTTACTTCCAACAAAGTACTAGGCGTACATAAGCGTGGAAGATATTCATACATCGGGTGGAACATTAGCAAATACCGCAAATATTTACACAATGCTAAATTGAAATCGTAACTCCATTTTAGCGTGTGATGAAATTCCTTCCCAGTGGCGGGACATTGTGTATGAGTATATTAGTGTGTATATAACATCAAATTAACGAGAATTTATTAGTTGTATGAACTACAACTTAAACAAAACAATTTAAATAGTGTAGTGTAAGATTAGGTATTATCATCCGATAAGCCTCTTGATGGCTTGATTGATGGTACATATAGTTAAAAATTTCAAAAAAATGTTGGTCAAAATTAAAAAAAAAAAAGCTTCCCGGTTTTATATGGTTATCTACACTTTATAAAGAGGAAAACTTTGTTTGTTTGGTTGTAATGAATAGGCTCAACGACTAATGGACTGATTTTAAAAGTTCTTTCACCATTCGAAAGCTATCCACGAGTAACATAGGCTATGTTTTTATAGTCTATGTATTGTAGTAACCTTGTGCAAATATTACACAAGGTTAACTTATGCATTTAATACTTAAACATTCAAGACTAAATACAAAATAATACTCAATAATCAATTATATAGATGGCACCACTGTTTTATACTATCATGACATTGACATTTCAGTTACTGTAAACTAATGTTACTAACAGTATATAATATTATGCTACGGGAGCGAAGCCGCGGGGATCAGCTAGTAATTAATAATAATTGACGACCTGATTGACGCAGTGGATGTGGCAATAGTATATTGCGGAGGGTCTGGGTTCGATCCCCACGAGTAAAAAATTATGTGATGAACATTGTAATTGTCTACTGTCTGGGTGTTCATTTATCAATAGTACATACTATATTAATAACATACTTTTTTTTTGTAAATACATATATACGTATTTACAAAAAAAGTATGTTAAAGTATGTCTATCAGTTTACTATTTTCCACAGTACAAGGTTTGCTTGATTTGGGACTAGATGGCGTAGTGTTAAATGACCCTAAATATTCATGTATTCATAATAGCAATATTAAATTAGGAGTTTGTTTGTGTAGCTAATTTCAGGAACTTCTGGTTGGATTTGAAAGAAATCTGTGCTCGATGAATTCAGCTTTAGGTATTGGTTATAATCTCAAAAAATTAGAAATCAGAATAAAGTTACTTAAAACTACTATGCGACGTACCAGGGGTACATAAGCTGGGAAGGTGTACATAAGGATGTGATAATGTTAAATTAAAACCAATTTATTAGTTTTACTATTACTCGCACGGTTTCGTACGAGTGATATTCCTATACCGTCTTAAATGTGACTACAATTTAAAGTCTTTTCCATTAAATTTAGCTTTTAGTTTCAGATAGAAGAAAAGATTCGTTTAAAAATTACTAACTGAATAATGAAATTAAATCTTTTCAATTGTAAAGAGAATTTATATGGAATTGGAAAATACTAATTTAAATAAATAATAAGTAATAACAATTATGTTTGGAATTCGTCATAGTGTACAAATTCAATTTAAAAATTTCATTCCAAATTCGAAACACGAAATTTAAAAATGCTACCATTAATTAAATTTTCCATCGTTCTAAATTCAAATTCGGCCTGTATTCAATTTCGGATACACGTCCTATAACTGGTAACATTTCGGTACGCTCATATTCAGTACTGAGGAGTTAATAATTTTGTTTTTTGTTATTTCAAGTTTTTAAATCATAGTAATCGTTATCTTTTGCTAAATCAAAGGATATACAAATTTAACACCGACTAAGTTTTAATGAATGAATATTCTTTATTATACACACACCAAGGAAATTTACACATAATTACATAGTACACAATACGGTATAATTAATGGCCTCATGGTTTTAAAGCCATCTCTTCCAGGCAACCATAATGCTAAACAGAGAAGTTAAATATGAGAAACATTGTAGGCGGTGTAGTGCTAAAGATATAACTTAATTTTTTTTATTTTTTAAATTAGTCTTTATACGAAAGTTTTAATATTTAACGCCTTTAATTTTGTCTGTTCTAAATTCAAATTAATACCTACACAGTCCATTAAAATTTTAATATTACAAAACAAAATTTAACAACAGAATGCGATTAATTAAATTTTCGGCCGTTCCAAATTCAAATCGGTCCTGTATTCAATCTCGGATACACGTCCTAAAACTGCTAACATATCCGTACGCTCATAGCCAGTGTTGCCTGCAATAGGTTTCAGAATCAACCCATCTTTCTATCATGTGCACGGGGATGGAACGAATACATCTATATTGTAGGGTCGCCATGTTTTAGGATAACGTTTTATGGGCATAAATAATTTGGAGAAATTGAAACATATGTTCCGAATTAAAAGACATACACCTACAGGTTGAGTTTTTAAGTAGGCCTTAGTAGTAGGATTTTAAATTTAAGTCTGAACTTAAAAGGAATGTCAAAAATGCACGTGGCCTCAATACTGATTTCGACAAATAAAAACTGCATTATTAGATTTAAAAAACCCTACTAATTTTAAATGTTTATTGTGTCTAGTTCCCCCCCAATTTGTGAATATTTTATCTAACTCCATACATGCAAACAATCTGAAGTACTAATGATTTATTTTTGTTTATTATTTTTATATTTAATCTATGCTGTTGTGGTGTTTTGTACTGTGTCTAATTGTTTGTTTTGTCTTTGGTTACCTAGGTCTGTCAAAAGTCCTCTTATATATGCGTCACTCAACCTTGTTTTCTACAGAGCACAGAGTATCGAAAGTAACAGACTATATACCATTCACTGATGTTCTGTGTGAAAACTTGACGTTGGCAAATTCCGTCTGAGACCTGAGGGCCAGGAACAAAAGAAGAAGAAGAAGAAGATGATTTAAAAAAAACTAATTAGTCAAGACAAGATTCCGTTGAGATTGCAAAAAACATTTTTAAGAAACTTTAAAATTGTAAATTAACTAGGTTGTTAAATAAACACAGCGAAACTACAGTATCATTCAAATTTAATGATAATTTTATACAATTAAATCATACGGTGCATTATGCAAGTTAATTATCCTATAAAATTTATGAAAACGAAGAAGAAGATAGAGAAAGACATACTGCATAATTGAATATACAATATTGTATTTTTAACTTCTAACTGGCTATTAAAGCCTGTGCTTTATTGTGAATTGTTTGTTTATAAATAAATGCTTATATCCAACTAAACTAATCCGTTGAATTTTCAATTGGAAGTTGCAAATCATATCATTATTTATTCACAATCAAAGCCGAATCACTTTTGACTAAATTTAAATAAACTGTTTGTATTGTACAAATATTATTATAATGCTTATCACCTATACGGTAGAACATGACTGGACTGTATAAAACTGTAACAACAATACTACTATGTTTTAGCAATAAATGAATTTGATTTGATTTGATATCAGAATCTTATACAGTGTTTTCAACAAATCCACCAAATCTTAGGCCATATATGTATACCCATAATTCAAATTGAGAGAACTTACACAGAGTGTCCTCTTTTTTAACAAATCTATGTCCCACTGGTTAACAAATCCGCAGAATCATAGGATATGCAATTTTATACCCATAATTCTGATTGAGAGAACTTATACAGAGTGTCCTCTTTTTCATCAAATCTATGTCCCCCTGGTTAACAAATCCGCTGAATCTTCGCCCATTTCGCGCGGTGGCTCAGTCGAGTTAAAAGACAATATCAATCTTACCATAGTTCATAATGGTAATATTTACATAGTGTCCTCTTTTTCATCAAATCCATGTCCCCCTGGTTAACAAATCCGCTGAATCTTCGCCATTTCGCGCGGTGGCTCAGTCGAGTTAAAAGCCAATATCAATCTAACCATAGTTCATAATAGCAATATTTACATAGTGTCCTCTTTTTCATCAAATCCATGTCCCCCCTGGTTAACAAATCCGCTGAATCTTCGCCCATTTCGCGCAGTGGCTCAGTCGAGTTAAAAGCCAATATCAATCTAATCATAGTTCATATTGGTAATATTTATATAGTGTCCTCTTTTTCATCAAACCCATGTCCCCCTGGTTAACAAATCCGCTGAATCTTCGCCCATTTCGCGCAGTGGCTCAGTCGAGTTAAAAGCCAATATCAATCTAACCATAGTTGATATTGGTAATATTTATATAGAGTTTCCTCTTTTTTAAGAAACCCATGTCCCCCTGGTTAACAAATCCGCTGAATCTTCGCCCATTTCGCGCGGTGGCTCAGTCGAGTTAAAAGCCAATATCAATCTAACCATAGTTGATATTGGTAATATTTATATAGAGTTTCCTCGTTTTTAAGAAACCCATGTCCCCCTGGTTAACAAATCCGCTGAATCTTCGCCCATTTCGCGCGGTGGCTCAGTCGAGTTAAAAGACAATATCAATCTAACCATAGTTGATATTGGTAATATTTATATAGAGTTTCCTCTTTTTTAAGAAACCCATGTCCCCCTGGTTAACAAATCCGCTGAATCTTCGCCCATTTCGCGCGGTGGCGCAGTCGAGTTAAAAGCCAATATCAATCTCTTCACACTTTATGGCCACCGTAACTCTATTCGGATAAAGCGGAGATATTTATTTACTGCTATTTTCGGCGCTTGGTGCTTCATTTACTCGCTTTTTTGCCTCGTACCTGAGTAAGAATGGCGGCCGGATAAAAAATTGGATGCTAGAGTTACGTAAACAAACAAAATTATTAAATGTTTAAGTATTGAATTGAAAAATTACAATATTTCCACTATTTATTAGTAAACTTATATAATATATATATTATAATTATTTGTAAGATTACATTGACATTATATTATCCTTTAACATGTATCAAATTTCCAATTTAAAAAGTAACATAATATAAATTAATTTTATGACTATATTTTAATTATTTATTTTTGACTATTATATTGTAATATGGACATGTATACCTGAAATAAACGTTTATTATTATAATCGGGACGCATCAATGGGGGAAAGAGGAAGCAATAAGGTCCTCGCAACGCCCCTCTTTATTTCCTGCGACGCACAGTTTGGGAACCTCTGCTCTATACAACTTTAAAGATTTGTAATATTTGTTAAATATGCTTTTCATAAACACCTTCATAAGGTTTATTTAAAAATGTCTATTATCAAAGCTCTATTGTAATAATATAAATTGAAATCTCAAGTTTGAACTGGAGACAAGTTACAATAATAGGGCAATTGTCTATTCAAGAACATCTCCAGCTAAAATATGAAAGATAAAGATAAAAGATAAAGATGAAAGATAATTAAAAGGCTTTATCTGTTAGACATCTACTACACACTAATGTCGTTAGTTTATAGTTATTTTAAAACTGTTGTCTATTTTAAATCATGCAAATCTAAGAACTGACGACAAACTGATAGATGCAGAAGCGATTGTGTATTCAAGCGCCTCACCAGCGTCATAACAACGAACTTTAATATTTATTTATGCGATAATAATGAAACCTGAAAAATAAAGATAAAAAATAAACACTAAAAGATAAAATAAAAAGGTAAAAGACAAACAATTAAAGATAATTAAAAGGTCCTATCCTTTAGACTTTTGCTTTACACACGTTACTGTTTTTGGTTTACAGGTCATTTTAAGATGTTTGTTTTGTTTTAAATGATGTAGATTTTAATCTAAGAACTCTCGACAAACTAATAACTTAAGATATAAACGTGATTGTGTATTCAAAGCGTCGCCAGCATCATTACAGTGAGATTTAATATTTATTTATGCGAAACTTGCACAGTACTTGTTTTCAAGTGAAAACGGTGCAGTACTTAGCACTTCTGCGTGTATGATAATTAAGATAATTGTTAAATGCTATTTGTAGTATAATTATTTGTAGTATATAGTTAGTAATGTTAGTGGGTACAATATTTTATTTTTTTAATGAGCGCTTTCTTCGCCCATAAACCGTTCAGTGGTTTCGCGATTATATTTATAAGATACCATGTACCTTTTTTTTAAATAAATAAAAAAAAATAAAAAATAAACTTAGATTGCGATAATATATTTTAAACTAAGTCATTCTGTCTATACTTATATTATAAAAAGAAAAGATTTGTTTGTAATGAATAGGCTCAAAAGCTACTGGACCAATTTTAGCTAGTGGCTCGCCCCGAGCTGGACCTCGCGTTTTAATGTTTATATTAATCGAGGACTTACATTTGATACACCAAAGCCCCTCTACACATCGGCAGACGCATACGCGGACGTCATTGACGATGGATGGCGTATACATCGTCAGACGTAAATTATCCACTACTGCTGTGGTTTATTACTACGTCTTCATGTCCGCGGACAACATTGACAGATGACGTACAAAACAACAAGTGATAAAAATTAAAAGTTATACAATAATTTTTTTTTCTTTCATTGAAGTAGAATTTTAAAGAAAAAAGACAAAGGATTGTAAGTTGTATCGTAACCTAACCTAACGCAATACTTTATCACAAATACAGTATTTAGAAAAGTTAGATATGCATTAAGCATTAACTATTTAGCAATTTAGCCTTAGGTCAGTATATGAATAGATAGTTATTAGTAAACCACTGTTTTAAATGAACTACTTTTTATAGGACTTTAAACGCGGTTTATTATAGAGCAAGACCATACAATCATTGTCTTATCAAAGGATGACTGTATAACGATCCGATAAAAAGAAATTGCATCGATTGAATAAAAATATCTATAGCGCGAATCAGAAGCCTCGTAGCGCCATCTGTATTTTTCAAATATCACATTGAGCACGGTTTGTTCTTTATATATTAAACGCGGTTTTTTATGCTGTTATTTTTTCGTGGCATAGTAAATAAACATCATCGTTAAATATAAAAAAAAATAATACAACTATCATCCTTTTTAGGTAGAAACAATCAACAATTAAGTGAATCGAACTGTTAATTATCGGAACGGAATTCAATTCAATATTCAATTTTGGAATTTACAACAATATGTTTTTAAATACTATAATAAAAATTAAAATTTATGCAATTAAAATATAAAGAACTAAATTCATTAAAAAGGGGCCATCTGGGGCTATTATGTTGGTGTTTTGTCAACCGTTATAATAATATACGTCGCTTCCACTAGATGGCGTGGGAACTAAGGCATCTTCATGCGTAGTCATTTCTAATTGTGTTATTTTAAAAATTACCTCATAAAAACTATTGATATTGTTCAAATACAATATTTATAAGTTACCGTACGTTAACTTTTATGAAATTCGTATTTTATTGAGTATTATACATGTTTGAGAAACGAACGATCCATAATAATGATCTGTAAATATGACAATAGATGGCGGTGATTCAAATTTATTTTTTATTTATTTTACTTATGTTTCGGAAACGGTTTATATTAAAAATAATTCAATACTTGTTATGTTATGTGCAAATTGATATATATTGATATTGACCTTTCATTTGATACCACACTCGGGTATATTCATATTTTACTCGCTTTTTGACCCCCCTATCTTCGCAGCCCCCCTACCAATTTTTTTTATCTTCGAACTCAAGATTTCTTTTTATCTATACTATTTGCTTACAAAATTTTATCAAGATCGGATAAACAATATTGCTGATATCGTCCGACAAACATTTAAGTGCTTATCCCCCCTATCTTCTTTACCCCCCCACCGATTACGCTCATCTTCGAACTCGACATTTTCTTTTGTCTAAACTATATGCCTATGAAATTTTATCAAGATCGGATAAACGATACTCAAGTTATCGTCGGACAAAGTTTTTCATACTTACATACAAACATACAAACATACAAACATATAAACATACAAACATACAACCGCCCGGCCATCTCGACTCTGAGACCTCGCTTCGCTCGGTCAAATATTTTATAGCCATGACATGAAAATATTACTTCAAATTATATTTAAT
>LQNK01000569.1:169095-181643 GCA_001586405.1 Phoebis sennae | reverse complement strand
TTTTTTTACATAGTTTAAAGCTTTTGCGATGTAAAGATATTAACCCTATGCAACACAATCTCTTATTGGTTTTGTAATAAGTACAAAATATCCCTTAAAGATTACAAGGTCCGAGTACACGCAATGCTTAAGGTCGATGTATAATAAAATTACTAATATTTCCACAGAGTAGATATGATCTTCGGGAGACAAGTTCGGGACAAGCTGCGAATATTAAATAATTTCGAAAACAATTATGAGGATAATGAAATAAGTAAAAAAAAGGAAAATAAATAAGAGAAGGATATTAAACACAATTATATGTAAAAAAATAACTAAAATATGAGATAAAATTATAAATACAGTAGTAAAGATATTTATTGCAATTGTTGATTAATCACAATCCATTTGTAAATTTATATGTTTTAAGTATCGTTGTGAATAGAATATTGTACTAAAAATCTGTTTTGAAAAGAGCAAGTTCTACGCGAGTTTCTTGCCGGTTCTTTTCGCTAGAATCCGCTTTCCGAATCGGTGGTAAAATTAGATTAAGTATATTTAATAAGATTTATATTAAATTAAAAAATTTATAAAAAGGAAGGGATGTGGTGTTCACGATATATAATAAATGTTAGCACACAGACCAGTGGGGCGCTAGTGTCACTTCTGACACTTCAAACCTGTCATCTGTGGCGTGCAGACGTATCCGTTGAGCTGTGTGCCTACTTACTGATATTTGAATCTTTTATTTAATGCTCACCTACAACCATAGGACATAACAAGGTCCATTCAGGATTTCCTCACGTTAAGAAAAAAGGGGACAAATCTTAAGACTGAAGATTGATGACGATGATTATTCCTTTAACTCCTCGTGGAGCATAGAGCCTCGGTAAATTTCTTCCACTTTCGCCGATCTTGTGCCAATTCTTTCGTTTCTTGCCACGACAATCCAATGTTCTTTCTTTTAGATAACCCTGAAGATTAGGTAGTGTAAAATAGTGTCATAAAATGTGGTACAACACCTAAGGGTACAGATTCATGTCAGTTCAGTTCGAAACGAAACGTTCGAAATCACCTTTCCGTCGAATGTATGAATCTTGTTCCGATTTTCGATAATTTCCGATCCGATTCGAATTTGTGAATGAAGGGCAAGAATGCAAGATATAAAAGCAATTCTACTTACAAGAGTCTGCGATTAAATAAACTTTAATACCTCTTAAAATGTTTCTTACAAGAAACTTAAAATTTTAGCACACTCTCAGATGCCGCATCTCGCTTAATTCGCCAAATGGCATGTTATAAAATTCTTTTTACTACAAAATTTTTGGTTATTAAATTTTACAAGTGGAATGGATTTTGCTGCATTTAATGTTAAAATAACGGCGTTTATATTGCTTTTATATCTTGCATTGTTGAGGATGAATTCGTTTTTAATGTAATTTACTGGTTGCATTTTTAAATTTGTTTTATAGGGAATAAATGTGGACTACAAGTTTCTGTATTTTGTAGAGGCACGCAACAAAAGTTTTAAATAGTACGATCGCAGAACAGCTGATATTTTATTATAATCATAATTGTCTAAGAATCGAGATGGCCCGGCAAGTAGGTATATTATGTCTGTAAGTTTATGTTCGTAAGTTTTATATGTATACAAAATGTTTTTCCGACGACATCCTGATTGTCTTTATATCATGATAATATCAGTTAGGTCTCTCTCTTTTTTATCCTGTAGAAGTAATGTTAATACAGCTTTCGCATAGTGGTATTCCTTTGTAGTTTTAGGTATATACCGTAGAGAGTATCTAGTAGGCGTCCAACACACGTAGCTCAACTGAGAGTTAACTGCATGCAAGCATAACGTGTATGAAACTCGGTTGTGCCTATCAGTTATACATGTAATGTTAAAACCGTCAGGCATAAACTAACATGCCTGGCCTTCATAAATTATAGTAGGTATATAAATAAAGCTATTAAGAGGCAGTATCAAAGATGGGAAAACGACATTAAGGAAATAGCAGGAGCTTGTTGGATGAGGAAAACAAGGGATAGATCGATATCCAGAGAAGGCAAAACAATCAAGAAACCGGTGTCTATTGAAATAAATAGTTATGAAAAATAACATATAAGATTGTAAATAAAGGCTTATTATTATTAAGACACAATTTATAAGCATATCTATTTCAAAATACCATTTAAATCTACACAAAAGGTAAATGTATCAAAAATGTTCTTTAAAAGTTTAGCAATTATCTTTATAACAGAATTTGCTTTAACATAACAAAGTTCAGTCACGTATGTTTCAGATTACAACTCGAATATAAAACTTTAACTTTATTGTTTAATATATTAAAGCGTTTAACGTTTATGACTTTGACTTTTGACTTTGTAATATAAAAGAAAGAAAATACGTTTATTTACAACACACAATAAACAAACATTTTGGTGGTACATATATGTTTTGCACATAGTCTGTGATGCAAAATGGCCGCCTACTCAGCGTAGACACGTATAGAAGAGAGGTGAAAAAAAATATTTATTTGCAACATCTATGCACGTCATATATTTTACAGAAATAAACTAAACAAGTCTCGGATATCACCTATGATCCCCAAATGGGGGTTAACCTTCAGGGGGTTAAGGGGAAAATTTATAAAACCATCATAAGACCTAGTATAATCTTGTGTTTGTTTTAACGCGAGTACTTTCCATTTTAAATAAAATACTTTTTAAAGGATTTTAAACGCGGTTTATTATACATTATTTTACATTATTATTTAACCCGACGTTTCGAGCGCTTTACAGCGAGCGTGGTCACGGGAGACTGAGATGGCAGTTGTCTTCATGTGAGCAGTAAGACTGGATAAGATCAGGAATGAGTAAGAGGGAGCCTGAAAGTAGCACGAGAGACGGAAAAGTTAAGGAGTAACAGTTTAGCGTGGTATGGATGTCGCAGTAATATAGAAAAAGCCGTAACATAATTATATCCCTAGGGATATAATTATATGCCGGAACATAGTTATACGAAAGCGATTCATTACTATCTTACTAGGAATATAGTTATAAAACGGTCCAAGTTCAGTGATATAGTTATATTACTAGATTAAGTTTAGTGAAATAGCTTTCGGAGTGTGCAGCGTTCCTGTAAAAAATCGAATATACAGTGTTCTGCTAAAAGATGTGCCTGTAAGAAGCATTCAGTGCTACTAAATTCTAGATGACATGATTCCGCTTCTTGTTTGAACAAAAATTTGAAATTACTAGCAAAGAAACAAACATTTTAACTTAATAAATATAAGAAATAAAGTTATCTCAAAACTGTTGATTAGTTTTAAAAGATTTTTAATATTTCATTATGTTTAATTGCATTGTTAATGTTTGAATTCCAAAACATGGTAATTTTAATTATAATTGAAATTACTTTAATACGTGTAATTACGTGTTAATGTCACAAAGTATTGTAACTAACTGCAGAATACATAAAGTAGATTTTTGAATGAAGATAAAACAAATTTATTATACCAATATTTATTTAATTCTATGGTAGATTTCTATTTCACTAAACGAAATCTAGTAATATAACTATATCACTGAACTTGGACCGTTTTATAACTATATTCCTAGTAAGATAGTAATGAATCGCTTTCGTATAACTATGTTCCGGCATATAATTATATCCCTAGGGATATAACTATGTTACGGCTTTTTCTATCTTACTGCGACATGGACATGACAAGAGATGAAGGGAAGAGCATGTAGTAAGGAAAGTATTGGTTTTGAATGTGGATGGAGTGAGAGGTAGAGGGAGACTGAAAGAAGTGTGGGTGGATAGTGTGAATAAAGATATGAGTGTGAAAGGTGTGACTAAGGAGATGATAGCTGATAGAGGAGTATGGAAGAAAAACACATGTTGTGCCCACCCCACCTAGTGAGAGAAGGACAGGAGAAACAAAGAAGAAAGTAAACAAATATACAAAACAAAATTAATTAATAAAAATGCACATCATTGGTGCGAGGTTCGGACTCAGCATCGTGTTATAGACTGATGACACTAACATCAAAATAAACTTTTTCACATAAAAAGTAGCAAATAACTTTAATTAACGCAACAAAGAACAGATAAAAAAGGCAATAAACAAAACAGGGCTGTCGAAGTTACATTTATTCGGTACATTTTGAATTCATTAGGGCGGCCTTTTTAATTTGGTCGGATGTATTCCCTTAGTGGGCTGCCCTGGATTACGGTTACATTGGATTTGTTCATTTGTGTTACGGGTTCCGTAGCTATTGAATATTTTAAAACGTTTGTTAAAGTTTTGTTAGTTTGATTAAAATAGGGTTTATGTTTGATTGTATATCCTATTATTTGTATCAATTACCAATTTAAAGAACGTTACAGATAGAAGAACTTTGCTTTATCCATTTTTTTTCTGTCTCCTGTGCCCCTGTGTTTCCGTTGGATCTGAATAAAATGCTTTCTTAGCCTACGTCATAACATCTATGTATAACATCCAAGTTTCATCACAATCGGTTTAGTACTTTTCGTGTGAAAGAGTAACAAACATACATCCATCCTCACACACTTTCACATTCATAATATTAGTAGCACACTTTTCTTTTCGTAAATACATTACTATTCACCCGTATATTTTCGCGTAAGTATAAATAAAAAAACTTTTGCATCTTATTTTTCCCCTAGATGCTGATTTAAAAAAAAAGTTTAGAAATGCCATTTTTGTTTCGAAAGGCAAAAGCTGGATATAAATTTTTATAGAGCTCGCTTTAAAATTGTCCAAGTTTTAAGCAAACTTTAGACCTCCATTTCACACCCTTAGGGAGAAATAGAAAAACATTGCATTATAGCAAGTGTTTATGTTAAAAGAACTTAGTGTTTTCTACTTATCAAACTAATATATGATTAATGCGAAAGGTTACATGTTAAGGCATTTGAATGTTTGGATGTTTATGTATCCAACGCTCCGCAACTACTAAACAAATTTCAGTGAAATTTCTTAAAAATATACATAGGATGTTAATTAGTATACAAATATTGTTTATAATATCTAAAATATTGTACGAGTATATTGTATAAGATGGGATTTTATAACTTCGTAAAATGGCTCTGCGATAATTGGTCTGTCAGAATAATAATCTATATCCTACTAATCATTCAATTAATGTGAATGTTTGGATGTTTGTGTGTCCAACACACCGCAACTACTAAACAGATTTTGATGAAATTTCTTAAATAAATGGGATACTAGATGGATTTGGTAATATGATACTCCTTATTCATTCCTAGTCGTTTGCGCGAAACCGCGGGCCGCAGCTAGTATATGATTATTTTTCTCTTGTTCATCGTATTACGCTTGAACGGATGAAAATTTTCTTTTACTCTTTTTTTTTGTGTTAATATTTGTCAGAAGGTTCTTATAAGATAATTCCTGTTGCATTTAAGCAAATCTAGAATTGATGACTAATTTATAAATGACGTTTATTTATACGAAAAAAAAAAACAAAAATAAAAAATTTTTTTGCTAAATTTATATTTTATTACGGAACCCTAAAACTGGCGAAAATAATTGTTATCAGGCGGACGCGTTCAATTCGACCATCAATAGGTATGTATCGTTTTTTATTTCGTTTCCAAATATTGAAAAAGAACGATAACGTATGAAATTAATTAAAATATGGCATTTTCTTTTATGTTCTTGAAATATAAATAATTTTCTTTTCGTATAAAAATAACATTAAATAATTGGGATTTGGTAATAAAATAAAAAATACTTTTATAATACATTTATTGTGCAAACCATCTTAAATTATAATTAGTTATAGCATAAATCACAGATTAAAAACTTAACTCTATTAATCAAAAAGGCTTGCCTTATATCACAGTGTTAAAATCATACATTGGTTGCACGACTTTTTACGTTTGCAAAAAATTATGTACACATTCGAAAGCAAAAATCATGGCTTTTGAAAGAATGAGTGTATGATCCTATAATGTAATACCCATGTAATAACCTTTATTTCGTGTATGGAAACATTTAAAATGCCTTTAGATACACATCGACTATAATTTTTAATATTATACACAAATTTTGCTCTTGAAAGACGTGTCCCAGAACACGAACGGAAAAAAAACATATATCGAAGGAGATTTGGGACGATGTCTATGTGACAGTTTCGTGCAACGACTGTATGTATTCTTTAGACTGTGCTTATATAATAATAATTAAATAATTCATACAATAATAATAAAATCTCATTTTGTCTTATACTGTTGTAATTATTTCTTTTACATTTCTTCTGCAATCTGAGCCCTACAAGACGGCCAAATAATAAAGTCATAGTCTTTAAGAAGCTCTTATGTATGTTGTCACTATTACTCTAATGAAGGTAAAGGTATATAATGATATTTTATTAGAAATATATGCAGGAATATTTAAACATCAACAGATAAATCAATAAAAAAATAAACATGAGATATTTTCTTTCACTATTATCTCTAATGTAACTAAACTCCTTACTACAGCAAAGTCGTTATCAGAAATGAAACTAATCTGTCGATAGCTCGGTCGGTATAAAACTTATAGATTTAAAAAGGCCATACTTATCTGTATTTATTTATATTTACTTATGATTTGAATAAATATGATTGAATTGGTATCAGGTTTTCAAATGTTAATACTTGTAGAAAGTCTAGTTCTAGTCTGTATACTCACAGACTAGAATGTTTGTCCAGAGAAAAAGGCTCCCTGCATACACTGTATAGCATGTGTCACAGAAATCTTCGTACCTCGAATGTGTGCCCTGTCGACCAGTGAAAACGATAATGGTAATGCGGGTATGGCACGCGTTACAGAAATCGCCCGTACTCCGCATACTTTGACGACTTAAGTAAATGCAACAGAAACAATCTATTTGTCACGATATTGTTCGTCTCATATCTACAAACAACGTTTTTATTATTGTCACAAACAATAAAGTTTCAAGATGAGATGTCATCTAATAATTTAAGAACATATTTTCAGTATGTTCTTGTATTTGATTTAGCACAGTTATTCAGTGACCGGTACCGAAGACAGACTCATGTAGAGACTTCACTTATCAAAGTCAAAACGTTTATTTTCCAAATCGGCCTCTTTCGAGGCACTTTTAGAACGTCATATACATTAACATAAATAATATTTTTTTAAATAAATACGCTCAGTCCAAGCACACATGCAAAAATCGTCTCAAACCGATAATATTTGCGCTCAGAGTAGTAAGATGTAAGCCGAGATATTTTGTCGGTGAACCGTGTCAATGTGTGCGTAGCTTGAGCGCGATTTGTATGGAGTTTAACTGACGTATCTATCTATTTTGCTTCTATACCAATACTCATAATGGCGCATTTACTTTAGTCGATTGCGAAGGCGATTCCTGTTTCGCATGCTAAACAGCCCACATTGGGATAATGACAATGACAATGACAAATCTTTAATTGGCATCACAAAGAAAAAAAATAATCGATTTCACTGGTCGATAGGGACTGCATTCGACTCGTAACCCATGCTATACAGGCAGCATACGGGGAACCATCTTCTGTGGTCATTGTACCGAGTTATCGACTGACCAGTTTCATTGGTCGTTAGCACGCGTGCACGGAGCTTCGCACACATTAATCGACCGACATACCGACTGATGCAAATGCTCCCTTCAGCATAACACGCTAAATAATATAAATTCAATGTGGCTAATTCATAAATGCAGTTTGTACACATAAATTATTAATTACTGAACATTACCACTATTCATTTGTTTGTTTCACTGCACACCCATAAATTGTTAATGAATTTATTTACTAGGATATTGATATTAATATATTTTGGGCTAATATTAACTTTGTTAAATACTGATACAAATATTGTTTTAACAGTGTTTGTTTAATAAACTCAAAACCATTGCACGGATTTTTTCATCAGTAATTAATTATGCTGATAGGGATTTTAACATAATACACTAAATAAAACTATTTGTGCCTGGCGAGAGTAGGTTTGTGTGTAAGTACAAATGTATTTCTGACGATCTTGATAAAATGTTTTAGGTAGGGAAATCGATAC
Source organism: Phoebis sennae (assembly GCA_001586405.1). Taxonomy (NCBI): domain Eukaryota; kingdom Metazoa; phylum Arthropoda; class Insecta; order Lepidoptera; family Pieridae; genus Phoebis; species Phoebis sennae. Next base: position 173,559 of record LQNK01000569.1, on the reverse strand, counting down.
GGCGATTTAATACAAACATAACCGAGTGCGGTATCAAATTAAATGTTGATGAATTATGATGCGTCTAAGGAGATGCATCTAATGCGTACGATGCCGACAATGCTGACATGTATCTACCGCAGCTTTATACGGAAATTATATTATAAATCGGCAAGTCCAATTCCGTTCTTGACAAAAATATCGTCTTACGGCCGTTTTCAATAATGTATCAATGATTACGGATAGATTGTTATCTCAGATTATATGACATTATATAGACATAACACATAGCAAAGGTTACCCCTCAATAGGATATTGAAATCAAAATAAGTGGATAGATTTGTCTGACTTTAGTTGTCAAAACAAGTGATAGATAGAATATTGAAAACGGCCGTTAGTCAAGCCTAGAAAAAGCAAGATTATCAGGCTCTGTTTTAGTTAAGTTTAGATCAAAACACCACGAGAGTTTCACGACTTCTTCAGGCATTTTCACGTCCAAATTAGTCTCTAGTCTTCGATTTATATCGCTTTCGATACATAAAATTACGTCCGAAAATCACTTTCAGCATTCAGAGCCCTACTTATAGAGGTATATATTTCATTCTCTGGTTTCAACCCCTCCTTCCCTCTATAATACGGGAATTCGTTATGCGTCGGCAAGTAATATATCCCCTCTTTACTAAAATCCGTTCTTAGCCCCAAATAATTAACTTCAGTGTTATTATAACAGTTCGAAGACCTCGCCTCTTGAATGGAGTCGCACTTCATACCAATGAACTTCTTGGGGTTCTCAATCGCTTGCCACCAGTAGAATAGCGCTCGTAGGTGACTGCAGATCACCAGGCAGGGTATGTAGGGGATGTCTCCGGGTTGGAACTCCCCCCCATTTGCGTAGAAGTCCACGTGGCCGAGGCGTTCTGCTATGCCGAAGCCGTCGATGTTGGTATGCAGGACGTCTACCCGTACTGCGTCGGTACGCCAAAGTTTTTCTTCTGGGGGGAGGCTGCGGTAGCAAGGACCTGCTGGGTCGAGGCCGGAGAGGCGGGAGGGTTTTAGACCTGAAACGAGTGACAAATGGGTATGTTGAAGAAGTTGTTATATAGTAAAGTTGTATTTTTAATTTTATTTTTTTTTTAGTTTTCTACATGTTAAGCCATCTGCCAGGCAGTGAATGCTGAGCCATTTCCTTTTGTCGAACAGTTTTCTACATGTAATATTAATTGTATAACATGTTTATGACAATAAAATAATTTTTATATATTTATATCGTAATGTTTGATCTGTTTGGCGCAGTGGATGTGGCCGGTCTATTGCGACGGAGGGTGTGATCCAAATGGGTAGGAAATTATAATGTGAAAATATTTAATATCATTAGAGAGCTCTAAAGAAGGCTTTTCTGAGAGTCTGCTCTGCTCTTTTAAACATCATCAATAGATTCAAATTTTGTGTAGCCACCTGGACAAGCCTATTAATATAAATTATAACCCTTCTGTATTGGTTATTGTGGACAAAAAATATCGCTAATTCTAGGTATTTATGTAAAACAATAAACGAAAATAGAGACAAAGGCTGCACCAGTGCAATACCGGGGCCGGCAGTGTTTTTATACATATAATTGCTCACACATTTACCTGTAGCAGCATAATAATATTTAGCAGCATGAGCAGCAACATGAGCTCCCAAGCTCATGCCCACCAGCTCCAAGTTCTCAGGACGCAACCCTCGCTCCGTCAGCTTGACCAGCAACTCACCAAACTTCCTGCCTATCACGCGCACTAGACGGACAGATCTGTGAACGTAACATAATAAATAAAAAATAAAATAAAAAGAGCTTTATTAATTCCACACAATGTTATTATTATTTTTTATATTCAGTTTATTTTGTTCTACAATATAAATAGTATATGTAAGCACCACCTACGTTTTAAAATATTGTGTATCTTAGATTATAGGGTTGCCGGGCAGAGATCGCTGTCAGCGATAAGGCCGCCCTCTGTACATAGTTATAAGTATTTTTAACTGTAAAATTTATATGTATGGTGTACAATAAAGAGTTTTTCATTCATTCAATGTTTGGTTCATACATGTAATGTTATGTACGAATGTATGTAACATAATAAATAAATATTTAACACAACTACTAGTCCCAAACTAAGCAAAGCTTGTACTATGGAAACTAGATAACTAATAGACATACTTGAACATACGTTTTTTGTAAATGCCTACAAAAATGTTTAAGTAACCTGCCTTAAAAAACTGGCAAGCTATTTCTTGTTCGACGATTAAAAGGCAATCCGACATTGTGATTGGCCAATGCGGATTGCCGCGCTATTCAACTCTCTTGTTTTTTGACGTGGTAGAAAGAAGATGCAATTATTGTGAGAGCGTAATATAAGTGATTGAGTATTGTGATGTAATTGTTATAAAACATGTTCATTATATGATTTTCCATAAAACGAATTGTATAAATTTAACACAATGAAATTTGAATTGTGCACTTATTTTTGTTTTTGAGAAGTTAATTGTGCATCTTGATTTTTATATCAATGTTAAAATGCTATAACATAGCCAAAAGGTCATACAAGTCGATAGCATTGGCTTATTATTTGCAAGTTTCTATAAATGGTGTCACAATGCTACTTTGAACTTTACAACGCTATAAATTACATCACAGATTATACCGTTTTATAAATAAAATTGGAAATATATTATTATAGCATTGTTTATGAAAATAATAAGTCGTTGCCAACAATTTTTTTAGCGGCATAATATTTTAAAACCATCTTTCTAAGGTATTTATATATGTATAGTTTAAATAATAATAATAGCTCCCCTGACCGATTTCGGCCATGGTGGCCAATAGAGACTAGCCAGCTGCGCAGGAGATATTATAGTGCACAAGTGTACGCTCGAACACAGGTGCACTCTTTTTTCCTTTTACTCTCATAACCCGATGGGACGGCAGACCGACACGACCGGAGAGAGATCAGGCAGGATCATGTATAGTTTAGGAACAAATGTAACATGCACTAAATTCCCAAGCTAATGACTTAATTTATTGATAAAAGATTTAATAATGAACAGATAGAAACGACATCGAAAATAACGTAATATTTTAATTAATTTGTTTATAATATTTGTCTTTATTAAATACTAGCTTTTGCCCGCGGCTTCGCACGCGTAGATTACAAAATTAACATAGTTGTTATAAAAATGATATTATGACTTTAATTATAAGTATTTTAATTACACGCTCGTCTGTATAATTTTAAAATTCAATCGGAACCCATATTTTATATCGATGTTTTCTAAAAACTTAACAGTAACTTAATAGTCTCTAGGTCAGACAATTTCTAGGAAAGTATGTTCAGATTACATAAGGAATACTCATACAATAAATCAACTAAAAACAAAATAAAAATCTGAGATATATCTACCTAAACAAAATATGTATGTAGGTGCAATCTTTGCCGATTCCATCCTCCCTATGTTCCCTAAAGAAATAATAGAACGAAAGTGAGACTTGTGACAAAACAAAAAAAAATATTCGCGCACGCCCCCAGCCACAGGCCCCCGGCCACCGGCCCCCGGCCCCCGGCCCCTGGACCCTGGACACCGGCCCCCGGCTCCCGGCCCCCGGTCTCCGGGCCCCCTAGGTTTGAATAAACGGTAATCTTGTTTAAGACACTGAGTCACATGTAAAGTAAGAAATTCAAGGCATAAATATTGGTTAGCTTTTGGTATCCCATATATCCCTTAAAATAGTATTACCTTGATAATATTACTGAACCAAACTAATGGACATTTCTTACAATTAGCAATGGAAATTTAAAATTGGCATGAAAATTGAAATACTCTGCGAACAAACAACACTCTTTAAGAAATCTTTATGCATTCTTCTTTTACCTTAAAATGGGCGCAGGGGGTGCGGGGGTTTACTCGTTAAGTCTTATATGGAACCAAAGAAAATGTAAAATAATAATAATTAATACTTAATCTTTATAATTTATTGAGAAGTAATTGGTAAGGCGGCGTTTAACGTTTCATGTTTTTCCAACATATTTTCGCTTTTACTGGACTAATGTTGATGAAATAAAAATGGAATTGTAGATCTGCGGACATTTTATCTAATCATATAAAACATTTTCTTGTTTCAATCACCTGCTGGTCGATTCTGTAAAATACGATTTTCGATTTCGAATCTCTTCTCGACTCTCACCCTCACTTCGAAAATCACTTCGATTCTCACATTTTTAGTATTCTGTAACGTCAATGTCGCTCAAGTGAAGTGAAATGAGTTTCGATATGTCGAGTGAAATTACGTCATAAATTAGTGATGACCTTTTTAGGTTACAGTTTTAGATGAAAAATAATAAACCATTATTTGAATGTATTTCGTTCACGGTTACATATTATTGTTATTATTGAGACGTTTATTCACAAAAAATAATTTTTAAACTCGATTTATTTGAAAAAAAACATCTA
>LQNK01000569.1:133268-157836 GCA_001586405.1 Phoebis sennae | reverse complement strand
ATTTTTTATCCAAAATCTAACGGAAATGAAAAATACAAAACTATCATGGTTGGGTTGAATTTGATATAATTCATCATATAACATAGTATTGATATATTGGTATAGCATCCAGCAAACCTTCCAGTACCATTTTGGAGTAAGAATGTTTTCTGATCGCATAATGCTACTGTTATAACTCTTGTTAGTTATCAGCAAAGATTATTGGTTAACTAACTGTTCTCCAAGGCTTCGCTCCGGTAGCATAATGTTATATATCCTAACATGGGCGTACCCAAGTTCTGGGCTAGGGGAGGGCAAATCAAACCGTTTCTCAGTCGGGGTCGGCTATTTAACCTAAGGGAATTGACGAAAGTACTGTTTTTTTTCAAAATAATGTAAATATATTTACTGCAAAATACAAATTTTAATCAATAATAATAGACAGTAGAGAGGTATACGATATCCAGGGGGGGCAGCTGCCCTCCCCTGCCCCACCCTGGGTACGCCCATGTATCCTAATTTACGATTTCAATGATAAAATAATTTTTCAAATCGTTCAAGTCCAGTAGTTTTGAAGCCTATTCAATTGAAACAAACAAAAAATCAAATTTTTCACCTTAAATATTAGTGTAGATTTATAATATTACAATAAACAAAGCTTTGACCTTATTAGTACACAAATTACTTCACTTAACTTCGTCTGACTTATATTTGTACACTTGCTAAAATCAGATAAGAGACCTTTTAAGGTCTTTGTAATGAAATGAATAATTTAAAAATTAGGTAATATTTCACATAATAGATATTAAATGTATTAAATATATTAAAATATGAATGGTAGGAAATTAATAAAAGTGAAAAAACAGTACGTTAAAGTTAAACTATGTGCATATATTATTAGCTCAATAATTGTGGTATTTTATTTCATTCAAGAACTTATGTTTAATTATAATCAGTGCAAAATAATTATAAAAAAACTATCAAATTCATTGCATATTTGTAGTTAGTCAAAATTATGCCTTACATTACAGTTTTCACTATTTATAATAATATTTTTAGCTAGCCGCGCCCCGCGGCGGTTTCACCCGCGTAACTATATATTATTCTGAACCTTACCTACATGTATACTAAGTTTCATAAATATCGGTTCATTAGTTTTTGCGTGAAAGAGTAACAAGCATACATACATCCTCACAAACTTTGCATGTATAATATTAGTAGGATTTCTAGTTTTAAATAATATAATTTTTTAATAAGTTTTTAAACAGAATTATACTTAGATGAAGTCTACACTTAACTGAACCTAGTGTAACAGTAAATCGATCATATCAAGCGAGCTTTGTAATTTTATATTAATGTCTGCAAATTATCTGATAATGTGACATGTAGGGTGCAGGAAAAAGGTAATAAATTGTATATTCCTTTGAAGCACTGAAGAATACATTTCTATAATATCAATTTTAGAGGATTTCTTTTAACTTAATTGTAGGATTCGTTTTTGTTACATATTATTAGTATGCTCAGTGATTTAAAGTTTTCAGTTAGAATAATTAACTTCGAGTAATAAAGTGGGAAATTATACATATAGCTAAGGGTTAAGAATAACATATGTGTAAAAAAATGCAATTTCAATGTTTAAGAGCATGGCTTAAATACCTACAGGTAAAAAAAACTAATAGCGAGTGGATGTAACTGTATAAAAAGAGATTCGATTTGTTGTTAGATAAACCATTATTTGAGGAAGGTTATAGCCTATATTATAATACTAGCGACCCGCCCCGGCTTCGCACGGGTTTAATGGATGATATTATACATAAAAACCTTCCTCATGAGTTACTCTATCTATTAAAAAAAACCGCATCAAAATCCGTTGCGTAGTTTTAAAGATTTGAGCGTTCATAGGGACATACAACATGACACATGACAGAAAAAGCGACTTTGTTTTATACTATGTAGTGATAGTGAAGATGCTACGATCGCGAATCCGTGTGTTACTGTGGATTTTATGAATAAGCAAAAGAAATAAAAGCCATACATTACGGCTTTAAATGATACAATTCATATTGTAATTACGATACCTTGAGATTATATCAAATCGCGAATTTTAGTCGTGTTCCGTAATTATAACAAACAAAAAATTACACATTTTTAAATATTAACCGGACGTGTTACTAACTTACAATCACAGATTAGAGAATAAAAGGCAGATGGAGTATTCCGAAGACTCGAGTGACCATGGCGGCTGATCTCTACATAGATTACCCAACTGCACAGAAGATATTATAGTGCACATTAAGTATGTGCACAAATAAAGGTGTACTATTTTTCTTGTTGTCGTCATTAGAATGAATACGACTGGAAAGAGATCCAGAAGTTCGATTTTACATGTTCTCCGAATCACTAGTATATAATTTTTCAATCACGTGAAGTTCAAAAGGGGGGTGTCTATATAAAATTAAGAAATATCACAGGGGAAGGGTGAAAATATATTTCGTGTATTTAGTTTTTACAGATGGTGATTATAACACGTGACATAGAAGAGGGCTTCATGGTGAATGTTTGAATGTTTGAAAAAACTTTTTTTACAATGAATTCTTCTTTTAATTGCGATGACAAGCGAATTTTGTCTTTTAAAAGGGCTTCGTCTCCGCCACCCTGTATATTTTTACAACTTCTTCGAGGCTCATATTAAATATGTCATAAGTGACGTCCCAACGCCCCTATTAGGTTATGGGGTGATTAAATCCGTTTCACTTATCAATTTTTTAAACTGACGTGTTGGAGTTCTTCTAGGCCCTGCGCTTCTGACACTATTTTTTAGTCCAAATCAGGAATCAAACCCAGGACCTCTCGGTTGACCCTATCGCGCTAACCACTGAACCAACGAAGAGATCATGAATACGACCTTCACATTATTAAATTTCATATTGTAAGTTCTGTTTTTACAGATACGATCATGTGTTCATTAAACCTGATTTATATACCTTGCTTCCTCTACCGTAAAAATAAAGCACATTTTCCTTATGAAATAATAATTACTCATCAATCGGACAAAAAAGAGAACAGGTGACATACACTCCTTAGGCCATAGCTACTAGCCTGCTTTAAAGTGACTCTATGTCAATGCAACTAGTATAACAATAAAATACTTTTATTATAAATCCTGAATACTAATTTAATATTAAATTATAATATAAGAAATTTTGCTTGTTTGTATATAATAACTAATTTTTCTTTTCAAAAGAAATAAAATGCATTTATTTATGACACGAATACTCAATTTATTATTAAGTTTATGCAATCATATATTATAATGTCTATACATTAGACATATCTATATATGTCTATATGTCTATATCAATACAAGACTACTGTTAATAAGGCGACCATCAATGACATGTCTTCTTTTGACAATCGCTTCATATAGCTATGATATGATACTTTCCTTTTATATTTTTATTTACAGAATGGTTCGTGCATTATCTAAATGCACACAAAGGCATTTTATAGTTTTCTGTCGTAACCAAACCACCGTTGCTATGTAAAGTTCTGTCAACAATCGTTCGTAACCAAGAGAGTGTGGATATACATGTATCAATTTGAAATCTCAAAATTAGCGTGCTAGTTACATATCTATAGTTATATAATATCATTAAATTCAAATTCAAATTCAAATCATTTATTTTTCCAAATTGGCTTTTTCAAATATCTTTTGAAACGTCATATACATATTTTATTTTTTATTTACCTCTGATTCGGAAGGCAGTATCTACTGAGAAGAACCGGCAACAAACTCAAGTATTGCATTTATGTTACCGATTTAGAACGTCCGTCCTGTTAAAATTTGGGCACACTTCAAAAAAATGTATATTTTTATATACAGAGTTTTTTTTAGAAAAAACTTCACATATACAGCGTGGGTGAGACGGGCGGATCGGGTATAGAGTATCATACAGTTACATAGCCTTTAGCAACCTCATTTATTTATTTAAAAGACATACTTTTGGTTTATCATCAATATGTACATATTTAACATTATAAGGAAAACAATAGTCTGGATAATAAAACCTTTTAAAGTGTGTCTCATGAAGAAGCAACAAAAAATAAAAAAAAAGAACATTCTAAAATTAACTTTTACAAAATAAAAATATGACACCGAAAACTTAATAACTAACTTAGTTTTAGTTTTATAATAATGAAAAAGTTTTTTTAATTCTTCATGTAGTTTTGAATATTACCATATTTAAACAGACAAACTTTTCCACTTTATAAGATGTTATATGTATAGTGACACATTTATTAGTTTATTCATTTGTAGATCGTAAATTTTACTACCGTTATTAACGCATCGTTAAAAGCATTGTGTTTGTTTTGTAAATACATTTTATACATTGTTTTCATTTTGTTTATTTTTATTTAATTAAAAAGACAAATATAATTTTTATGTAATTAAACGTAATTTTTTTACGTATTTAAAATATTTGAAATTTCGTTTAATTTAGGAAATATCAAATGAAAACGTCAAATAATACTGTCATACACTTTACATATATTTTAAATACTAGACAAGATTTTTTTTAAAGAACAGAACCTCTTGTTGCTGTCATAATTTTAATACACCTAGTATAATATAATTGATAGATTGTATTGTGACTTCTTGGTGGAAATGCAATGTAAGTATTGAACTAAAGATAAAACTACTACCTTATGATGAATTCTCGAAACCGGTTGTTGAAATAATGTTTTTAAATAAATAGTGGAAATAGTGTAAAACAGTCTTTAATTCAATACACCTAGTATAAATTCAGCAAAAAAAGAACAATTTAAAACTACATATATGCTTGTAAATACAATGTAGGAAGCAAATCTAATGCATGAAACAATGCACTGTGTCTATAATTGCAATGGACTTGCTCACGTAAGCATAATTACGAATTAATCTCAAATCTGCGAGGTCAAAACCCACACGAATCCTGTTTACGATTATTTGGCTGGTTACAGATATTTTTATTGTTGTGTCCCAAAAAAGAGATATTATTACTATTTTTAACCGACTTTCAAAAAAGGAGGAGGTTATCAATTCGACCGATTTTTTTATGTATGTTACCGCGTATCTCCGCATTTTTGTTGAAATCTATACAATGTCGGTGCAAAATCTTGTTAAATTGAAAATAGATAAAGGCACCGACTTTGTATAGATTTCAACAAAAATGAAATTTAAGTTATTTTCTACTTTTTAGAGCGAGGAATCGGTTTTATTTTTTGACAAAATTTTTTATTATTAATGTTATATTTGGAACTGATACTGATTGTTTGTCCTATTGAAGAATTGTATTTTTCTCGATTAATTTTATAAAATCTGTACCATTTTAAAAACAACAGTCCAAAATTAAGAGAAATATCAAAACGAATTGTAAGGAATTTTAAAGCCAATTTTGTCGAATATTTCTATTTAATAAAACATTTAATAAAAAGCAATACTTCATAAATAGGTTAGACCAATTAAGTAATATTTTCTTCATTCGGTAGAAGATGCCTTGTGTCGATTTATAAAGCGTTACAACTATTTTCTACAGAATTTATGTCACTCGGGTAGACAGACGAAAAACATTAGTCACAGACTATAAAACAGTGTGACAATTACTTTAAAAATTTCGGTCACAGCAGTTATTCATAGGAGACTAGCCAAATACGCAAAATGCAGTCGAATATAATTTTCTTTAAGCTTATGTGAGAAAATATGTCCGACTAGTCGCGCCCCGCGGTTTCACCCGTGTAATTATGTAACTGTGTTCTGTTATAAATAAACTTTTCTTTCTTTCTTTCTTTCTTTCTAACTTCTGATCCCGTGGCAACAGGCGTGAAACAGTATTGCACTGTGTTTCATATGGTGAGCGGGCGCCCGGAGGTCTGTATTCCCATCCTATTCCTCTCCCGTCCTGTCCTGCTCCTTTCCCAACTTCCTACGATAAATCCTCTCCTTATCCACTTGCCTCCCTTCAAGCCGGCAAGGCATCTCGACACTCTGATGTTGAAGATGTTCATGGGCTGCGGTCGGTCACTTAACATCAGGTGAACCGCATGCTTCGCTTGCCTGCTATAACATAAACATAAATAAACTCCGGGATTTAAAGTAGCCTATATGTTATTCTGAACCCTTACCTATATGTTTACCTACATATACTCTTAAAAATCCAAATCGGTCCATAAATGCCGGAGATATACGCCAACATACATAAAAAAATACGATCGAATTGAGAACTGAAATGAAAAAAATCATGTTAAATCATGATTTATTTACTACCTGATGTTGAATTTTCGAAACCAGTTGTAATTAAAAGTTTTCTAATAAATAGTGTAAAACGGTCTTTAATTGAATACTCAAAATGCATTTCCTCCAAGGAGTTAAAATCCAATACTTAATTTAATTTAATAATTTAATGTTAAGGATGTATGAATGTACATACATCCTCGCAAACTTTCTCATTTATAATATTAGTAGGATTGTCCGGGTACTCGGGATAAAGGGAAACTTTGAAGTAGATATCAAGAATTGCTTTGATGCAAATTAAGTCGAGCTCGCACTGGGAAAGTTTCTCGTAACGTTCAGTATTATCCGACTTTCAAAAAAGGAGGAGGTTCTCATTTCGAACGAATTTATTTTTTATGTAACGGCATATCTCCGGCATTTATGGACCGATTTGGAATTCTTTTAAATTCGAAAGAGTAGTGACAGTGTGGTCTCATAGAAATTTGGTTTAAGCCTGATCATTCATGTGGAAGATATTCCGCGGAACTCCTCGAAAATCAACAGAAAATGCTCTGCGGTTAAGGTTTAATGGTGTATATACCCATTAAACTCTAACTCAAAGGCTGGATTGTGACTAGCTATGATGTGCTAACCCTTCACAGGTCACTGAAAACTAAAATATAGTAACATTTTGCCAAAAAATAGAACCGACTTCCTCACACTAATAAAAGAGACGCCAGATCTTTCAAATAAAAATTTTACGGTATAGACATTCACATATTATGTGCCTAAGAGTGCGTTAAAGAATACTCTTTTATAGTAATTTGATGACGAATACCAACTAACAAATGACATTTGCATAGGAAGATGACATACAGAACTTGTTACAACACAAAATAACAAAATGCTTCCGACATATATGAGGTGTTACATAGATAGCGTTCTATTCGTTTACAGGACATTCAGAACATGTACCTACACACATTATATTAAATAAACAAAGCCTCGCGAACACTTTTCATTATTTACGTGTTTAAGTACAAGTTCTGAATGTCCTGTAAACGAATGAAACGCTAGCTATATAACTTATATATATTATTCGATTCCCGTTTTGCACAGTCATCCCAATAACTCAGGAGCAAAGAGTAAGCCGCATAAAAAGAAACAAGATGATATATAGCCCATTTGTTCTCCAAACGGTCTATCGAAAACAGAGTTCAAACGAATTCTTTTTCGAGTTAAAATATTTTACCAAGTTTAAAAGACCTTGTTCAGCTTTAATTTAATATTTACTATAATATTACTACTTTAATATTTAATAATATATATTAACTAACTGTTCCGCGCGGTTTCGTTCCTGTAGCATGAAGTTGTATAGCCTAGATTTCTAATGAGAGATTTTTTCAAATCATTTTAGTAGTTTTGAAGATAAGTGCGTTCAAACATACAGATATATTAGCTTAAATATCAAGATTTATAAACAAAAAAGTTACAAAAATTATTATTTTACTTACCTGAGATTCATTTTGATAGTATATACTATCGATCGATCTTCCTTTATTTAATCTATATATATATTTTTTTCTCTATATATAATTTTATCCTCGTATTTTTAATTTATTTTCTAATACTTAAAAATGAATACATACAAATTGATATAACATATAAGCCATAAAGCTGTATGTTTATTGAAAACAACTTTGAATAGATAATAAATAGTGAAAAGATAATAAAAATAAAATAAATGAAAAGTAATATACTTCCACTCATTGTTAAAGAATATTACTTGCTACTAAATAAAATTGTTTATTATTTATTATTATATATTTGCACTATAAAATATGCAATCTAATAAAGACTTATGTATTGTTCCGAGATATTTAAAATGAATTTATGTTTGTAAGACAAGAAATAATAAATCATCTTATTATATACTAGTTTTCCGCCCGCAGCTTCGCTCGCGTGGACTACAAAATTCTGTACTTTGTGAATTTTCGAAGTAGAAGTGGTATGACAATTTTTACGATTTAGAAATATTATATTTTTTTTAATATTTACATTTTTGATATCTGTCGTATACTCCTACAATGAAAAAACCTCGGGGGGCTTGCTGTAATACATAATCGAAAACCATATGTAAATCGGTTAAGCCGTTTCGGAGTTCAGTGCGTACAAACGCCCAACAAACAGACAAACAGACAAAAATTCTAAAAATCATTGTTTTGAGTTTAGATTCATAAATGAACAGAATTCAAAAGACACAGCTAATCTACGATTTTATTATATTTTGACGTTTGAAAAAACGCCTCAGGGCTGTCACGAATTCTGTACATCCTGAGAAATAAACATCATGGCTTTTGAAAGTGAGTGTGTGTTCATGTCTCGCATTATAAGAAATAATCTTTGTTTTGTACAAGGAAACATATCAAATACAATATGTCACAATACATATCGACGATACTCTTAAATTTGACACAATTTTTTTGTCACCTCTGAAAGACGTGTCCCACAACACGAACGGGAAATGTTTTTATCGAAGGGGATTTCGTACGCTTTCTATGTGACAGTTTCGAGCAACGAATGTATGTATTTTTTAGATTGTGCCTATAGTTTCACACACGAAAAAATAAAATGAGAGACGAGCGTAATGCCCATCAAAGGCCGGCAGAGTACCTTCGACACTCCCGGTGTTTCAGGTGTTCATGGGCGGTGGTGATCACTTAACATTAGGTGACCTTATAATCTTGTGTTTGTTTTCAATATCAAATAAAATACTTTTTAAAGGATTTTAAATGCGGTCTATTATACATTATTTAACCATGAAGACAACTGTCATCTCAGTCACCCGTAACCACGCTCGCTGTAAAGTGCTCGAAACGTCGGGTTAAATAATAATGTATAATAAACCGCGCTTAAAATCCTTTAAAAAGTATTTTATTTAATCAGGTGACCTTTGCTTGCTCTGCCATAAAAAAAAAGAAAAACAAAAAAAAACAAAAATTAAATAAGTAAGATTCTATTTTATCTACAAAAACAGTGAATGTCTATTATTTGAAAGATAATGTTATCGAAATAAACTAAGTTATTCTTCCCATGGCCACGGGGAGTCAGGGGTAAAAGCAGATGAAAGGTATGTCAGATTTAATGGAGTTGGGATAATAGGCAAGATGGGACGGCAGAGGGAGAACTTGACATGAAAGTATAACGTTTTTATGGCATTGATTTTCTTAAATATATTCAATGTATACATAATATTATAAAATTTGTAATGAGACCATAATATCTGTATATAAAGTATTTTTAAAAAGGCTGTGCATGCAATAAGTATGTTATCTTCACACATGTCCTTAATAAAATCAATTGTCTGGAAGAGATTGCTGTTTATGTGTGGCTCTCCATACATGCACTAGAGGGTAAAGAAATAAATTCACGAATATATCATTAAAAGAGTGTCATTGATAGATCTTTAAAAATGAAATTGAGGTATTTAAATAACTTTTTTGCTAAAATAAATAGTTGAAGACATAAGCTTCTAAAGTCTTTATAAAAACATAATAATATGTCGTTCTTCGAAAATCTACAAAGTACAAAATGATTTAGTCCACGCGAGAGAAACCACGGGAAAGCTAGTTGTAAATAAAGCGATTTGCTTAAATCTATTACGATACAACCATACTACATCACATAAATACGATGTTAGCTATTGTCTATTATTTGAAGTTTATAATTTACATTTTAAAGCTAAAGCCAAATCATTTTAATGAAGTTCGAAATATCTTGACATTGGTTAACAATTCAGTCATAAATAACACGAGAATATCCTTATTGTTATGAAATCTTTACACATACATAAATAACTCAATTTGAGAGGCCACATTTTATATGAAATCTGACCCTATCCTTGACTGATAAAAGGATTTAAGATTTGCATCAGGGAGTATCATTGGATGAGCTAAAGCGAATTATAAAGCTTTGCCCTAAGCTTCAAGAAAACCCTTGAGATAAAAAGATGACCATATAAAAGGCGACGTTTGACAAAACGAACCTTATACCATTTTAAAAAAGGAGGTTATTTGACAAGTATGTAATACTGTTAGAATTAGATAAAAACTCATCGATATAAATTAGATACGCTTTCAGGGTCTGTCATTAAGCGTTTCGCATTTTAAATTTAATTTATATGTATGTTCATAAGTTTGAAAGACCCATCATATCGTACAATTGTTCAACATAGCTTCTCTCAGAGAGAGCATCCTAAAGAACCCCGAAGACCTACTTAATATATATTTTTAATAAAAATTTAAGTATTAAGTTAAAAAAGAAGTACTTAGGTATTTCACCGTCTTTACAAAGCTGGTTCCAAAACACTCCCTATAGGCACACCCCTTAATTTTGTTATCGTATCAATATTATTATTTTAAGATCTTTCTATTTTCTGTGAATTATTAGGATATATAAATATTTCAATCAAGTAACACCAGTACATACATATCTAAAATGAACTGGACGTTTCCCAGAATCAAAATTCTAAAGACGGACCAAATCAAACACATAAGTATGAACTAATATCAAGTAAC
The DNA here is from genome assembly GCA_001586405.1 of Phoebis sennae. Lineage (NCBI taxonomy): Eukaryota > Metazoa > Arthropoda > Insecta > Lepidoptera > Pieridae > Phoebis > Phoebis sennae. The sequence goes on along the minus strand of LQNK01000569.1, from coordinate 147,030 downwards.
TTTGCAGAATTAATATCAATTCCCTTACAAATACCTTAGGATCTATAGTTGTAGAGCTCTTGATAGACAAGGGCACAAAAGGGATCATATTAATATGTGATCACGTTTGAGATACGAGTGAAATTAATATTGTTGATTGTTACTTTACAGGACTAATGTTGTACATTTCAAAGAAAGACAGAAAAATATACAGACAACATAAAAATTAAAAATGACACAAAGATAAAGAAATAAAAGAAATAAACTGTCTTAAATACAATAAAAATAAGTAACAGCGATACATCTCAACATGCTTTACAAAGACAATAAAAAAGATCCCGATTGAGTACCTGCACACGTTTTTGCAGGTCGACCAAATATAGAAATGATCAGTATGAATAATGTACACTAATATTATTAAGAGGAATGATTTGGTTTTTTGTTTGTTTTGAAGGCAAAACCAAAACTAATAAAAGACCGATTTGAAGAATTATTTTACCATTGGAATCCTACATTATCCCCGATGAATATAGACTATACAACATTATGTTAAAAATTACTGAACCGATTATGATGAAACTTGGTATACGTATAGGTAAGGGTTCAGAATAACATATAGCCTACTTTTAAACCTGTGGTTGCCACGGGATCAGAAGTTACGCGGTTGAAACCGCGGGACGATCTAGTTAATTATAAAATTACAACAATTTCAACACCTTATTAATCGATTATTTTTTGTGATGGTCATAATTTATCATGTATAGTCCTCAGTATGAAAAGGTTAATTACCAACATGTGTATAGCTTAAAACGTGATACCTACTTAGACTAAATCAGTAAAATTATAAAGAGGAAATCTTTGTTTGGTTGTAATGAATAGGCTCAAAAACTACTGGACCGATTTTAGAAATTCATTCAACAATCGAAAGCTACATTATCTACGAGTAACATAGGCTATATTTTATATAACATTATGCTACAGGAGCGAAGCCACGGATCAAATCGTTAACTATAAAAACAAAACTATTTACATATTATTATATCCAATCATACAGTGTATTCTTCGTGATAACTATAATATACCTGTCACGAGAATTTACATTAGTAATAGAACTAGTAGTATTATATTATCTGTGGTAATAGTTTATATTACGATATGCATTCAATTAAAAGCAACCTTGTTGACCTATAGCTATAAATATGTATATTTAAAAGGGATTTTTAAAATTGATTGGAGAATTAATTGAATTGGACATTTCAAAGTGATGCAATCGGATGTAGGAGATTCTCAAATCTAAACATAACAAATTTTAAAATGCTAAATTGGTTCCTTTTTAAATGTAGTTTATAAGAAGAGGTAATATTTTTTTGGGAATAATCAATTTTAAAAGTGCCTTACGCCTGACTTAACATAGACATATCAATTTAAGACATTAGGTTAGGCATAAGACACTTACAAAATTTTAAATTTCCCAAAAATATCATAGCCAGGTGTAAAGTTCCATGTTAAGGTATAATAGGAGAAGCAGCAGGCAAGTTTTCAGCTTGCCTCAAACATCTCCCCAAAAAAAATAGTTCTAGCTCTCGGAATATAATGATAGTTTACGTGCTAACCACAGACTAGAAATTATAAATTTCACAAAGCTTCTATTTTAACTTCTGTATAAAAAGGGTCTGATACAAAAACTCTTCTAAGAAATGTTTTCCGGAGGATTGCAAATGTTGTTATTTTTATTTCGTGGGCTTGTCAGTGATTTACGATATTTGAAGCTTGAAAATTGATTATGTAATCGAAATTAATAAAACTTCGTTTACTTAAAAGGCAGATTGAGTGTGCCGTAGACTCGAGTGATGCCAACTGCTCGTTCGTAAAACGTACGTTTTAATGAAAAATTACGAAGCCCTCGTGACATATTACATCATACCAAACAAACGTTTTTGTATTTGCTTTTAAATTTTGTATTTTTTTTTTTTATTTTCGGCTTCACTCAAATCTTCGGCGCACTCCATCTTTTATTCTCTAATCTGTGGTGCTAATAATATTGTGTGCCATAGATTTGCCATCCCTGCAAGGTTAGCATTACACTCACGGTAGGAAACACGAGACATAACTATTATAAAATAACAATGTTCCAGTAATAATATTAGATAATACAACCAGTTATATTACTCTGATCTTAACCTAGTTTATAAACAATTCAATTAATTAAGACATGCAATGTTTCGCAATATTGTTGTTCGCGATCTTTGAATATTTCACACTAAAACAATTTAGATGGTAATTATTGGTGGTTTCACCGAATAAACGCATACCGAATACCATTCGATTTAAACCGAACCGGATATTCCGCCGAAATATTTGGTTTATCAAATTTTCATTGTTTAATTGTCAAATTTTCAAAACATGAATGCATGGAATTCTTAATAATTAAAGGTAGATAGATATGTACTTTATAATTTGTATTGATATTTCTTGATGGAATTGCATATTAGTTACTTGAAAAAAAAACGCAATTTTATACGTACAATTCCACTATATTAACAATAATTATTGAAAAAGTGAATTGAGAGAATTGAAAATATATAAATGATTTTTCTATAATTAAAGGAAATAGATATAATACAAATAGTGAAAAATATGCCGAATACGCCAAATACTGCTCGAATTTAATTCCAGGTTTATAGATGAATAAAAATCCTATCACCTCATCCAGCTACCTTAATACGAAATGTTATAATAATATGTTTAGCAGTTACGGTGATATTGATACGGCAATAACGCGCGGTTACGCTCGCTTTATATTCGCGGACTATAAATCAATATATATATATACTGCTGCTTAACATTTTCAGCAATGAATGATTGGGAGCCAAACATTGCACGATTGGGCCAAGCTCGCACCGCTGTAAGTTCCACGCCCAGCAGAAGACCGGCGTGAAGCAGTATTGCACTGTGTTTCGTACGGTTAGCGTGTGCCCAGAGCCCTGTATTCCCACCCCATTCCTCTCCCACCCCTTTGTACTTCTCTCCCGATTTCCTATCATTTATCCCCTCCCATTCCCTTCCTTCAAACCGGCAAGGTATCACTTTGATATTGTAGATGTTCATGGGCTGCGGTCAGTCACTTAACATCAGGTGAACCGCATGCTCCGCTTGCCCGCTGTTACATGAAAAAATAAAAATAAATCCAGTAATTGAGCCGTAACAGACACACAAACATCCAACCTTTGACATTTATTATATTAGTAGGATTGTTACCAATAAAAAACAAGGTCATATTTTAATTTAGAGTTAATATTGAAGTGATTTTTTTTGGTAATCTGACAATGACAATTGAAAGTCGTATTGCAAAGATGCGTAACAAATTTTCTTAGATAAGTGGGAAAACGATATAATGCTCTCCCTTTCTATCACCCACAGTAGCTCTAGAAACCTCTAATTTCTCCTTTTTTATTTGACTAAATTACAAAAAAAAATATAAAAATATAAAATATTACAAATTGTTTCATAATAACGCTGAATTATAAAACATATATTTTCGAAAAAACTCACTGATTATTGTTTTCTTGATCCAAGAAATGGTTTTTTTTTTATTTTTATTTCTTGCATTCCGGCTTAATTACTCATATTTCTTTATATTTTAATATTAAATTTATCTTTTAAAGAAAAAAAAATTATTCAACGTTTTTCAAAATATACGGGTGAATGTACTCTTGTCCTATGTAATTTTTAAAATCAAATTTCAATTTTAGGTCATTTGTGTTAAAATTTTTGTTACATTATTCAAAATAAACATTAGAAATAATTCAATTCCAATTAAAAATGTTTTATGGCCCTGATAATTTTGGAATTAGATTTTTTTCAAATCAATGTAATTTTTAAAAAGATTATAAAAATTTTAGTTTGTTAATGGATTTAATGCATAAAAATTATTTAATTTTACATTTAAGAATGGGAGTCGAGCGTCACCTAGGTATAGATTGGATTATGTGTGAACACTCTGGTGTGAACCAAAGTTACCTTTAAAGTTAAAGTTAAGGAAAGTTACCCTCCATAGGTAATCAGCGTAAAGCAGTATAACAGTAACTCACTGCTTCACGCCTATTCAAATTAAACATGTGTCGTATGGATAATTATTGTCATTATTCCATATTTAACGAATTTGTATTATATATTGTATTCTTTTACATAATTAGAGTCAAGGTAAATGGACTGAACGTAGACAAATGCCAAAATATATTCTTCTATGGATTTCAGACACGAATATATTCAAGGTTTCTTTCATATTTGTAAGGTGTGACATAGTTTCGATAACAAAAATTGGTTAGTTCCCAGTAGTTCAACTGAGTAGTTCAACGGTTGAACTACTGGGAATTTTTATTCCCACTAGTTCAACTATTTCAAAATCTCTAGAAAGTTGAACTAGTGGGAATAAATAGTTGAACTGCAACCAGTCGCAGATAATTTATTGTCTTAATTAAAATTTCCATGAAAACATGTTTAAGAAGTAAAATACATCCTTTACGTAAGGGATGATTGAACGATGAACTAACCCAAAAATCTGATCCCAATTTATACTGCAAATTCAATAGTGGACCACTGTGTCTTATGATTGGATCTTTGACTACAGAACGAGAGGTCTCATTGATTTCTATTCTCTTCTCTTGTTGTTGAATGTTATTGAGAAAATCTCGACAACATTTCTGTGAAACAATAAGTTTGTTTATCCATTTATTATTTGTTTGTTTTTTTCGCTTGATGGTACTATTATAATGTGCTTGAATTTGATATAGTTCGTAGTAGAGAGAAAAAAAACTCTAGTATTTACGTGGGTTTAATGTTTTAAATTCACGTGGTATCAACGGGTAATTTTCTGATTCAAATATTTGTTCATTCAATCAATTAATTGCAACAAATTATGACAATTTGTATAAATTATATATACCTGTAATTGACATTCAAATGTTAACATGTACTATATATTACGTTATTATATATTTTTGTAAATTTGTAATGCTGTTGGTAAATGTAATGAAATAAATAAATATAGTTAAAAAGCAAATTATTATGGAAAATAAACTAATTGTTCCATAAGTAATTACTATTTACTACATTAAATATAACAATTATGTTACGAAAAATGTGTTCTCTCTAATTAATATTTTTGTGTACAAAAAATATAGGTGTGTAATGTGTGGTCTCAATAGCAATAAGTGATTAATTTTTTACACGTCGTACTTAATATGTTTTTATGTTATTGTTAAAAACATAATTAAATGGCTAATATTTCACATACGAGTGGATTCATTTTTAGGGTTCCGTACCTAAAAGTTAATTAAGTTATGTCTTTAGTTCAAATGCTCGCAGAAAGAAAAAATTTATTGTACCGGAACCCAATCTAGAGTTATTTAAATTCCATACTACAGTTCTATTAAATTATATCACAGTCCATACTACAGTTCTATTATATTTTATCCATATCCCCGACTAAATAAAAGATGAAAACAAAATTTCAAGATTTAAAACCAAACTTAGAGAATTTCTTATAAATAAGTGTTACTATTCCATCTCAGATTTTTTTAACGACTAATTATTATAACTTAATATGTATATATGTATAGGTTTGTTAATGTTTTTATTTGGGAGTTTTTTTTGTTTGTATAAGTTACATGATAAATACATTTTAACATTGTATAACGCTTGATACCATGCCCCTACAGGGCATAGGCATCCTTAGATTATAAGTTAATGAAAGTAAATGTTGTAACAATATTAATAAATAATAAAAACGGACCCTATTACTAAGCCTCAACTGTCCATCTGCCACCAGGCAGTGTCTGTATCTCATAAACCGTGATAGCTAGAAAGCTGAAATTTTCACAGATTATGTACGATGTCTGTAATAACAAATACTAAAAATAAAAACCAATAAATGGGTTTTCTTATATAATAGTGTATAGATGTTTTTTTTATTTTACTCGATATTAATAACCAGCTGGGGTCCGCGGTTTCACTCGCGTATACATATCGATATTTTTATAATTAAGGTCGACCAATTCACCACTGCATGTACCATATTTTTGGAACATTTGTAAACTATCATTCAATGTATGTTTTGGCGTTAGCTGTAAGTACAAGAATGTTAAATTTATAAATAAATAAATACATCCCGTACCCGTAGGACTTTCGGATCCTATGTCTTTTTTCTGGTTTCAAACTTGAGGTATACAATCAATGAATGTGATTTTTTTTTATAGATAATGGCAAGGAACCCTTCGTGCGCGAGTCCCACTCGTACTTGACAAGTTTTTATTGTTACTTACAAACAAAACAATAAATGAGGAGTAATGGTTTTGTTTATCAAATAAATTTTTAATCTATACTAATCTTTGTTTTTTTTGTTTGTTTGTAATGAATAGACTCATAGACTACAGGACCGATTTGGATGAAATTTTGTACAGAGATTAATTCCCAGGAATAACATAGGATATTTTTTACCCCGAAAATCGTACAGGAACGGGATATATACGCGGATGAAACCGCGGAGCTGAAATAGTATTCTGTATTCCTTGTCTCTTTAGGTCGGTAGAGCACCTTCAACTTTAGATATTTATTCATGGGCAACAGCATTTACTCTACATTCACACGAGCGTTTTTTTAACGCGCGTTTAAAAACCGTTCGAAAAGAACCAAGGTATCTGGGGATAGATTCACAAATCCGATTCGGATCGGAAGGAAGACGTTTCCGTCGAAATTTGTATGAATCTTGTTAAAATTTTCGATACTTTCCTATCGGATTTTCATTTTAAATTAAGGGGACTGTTCAAATTATTTTATTTGTCAGAATGTAGTAACAAATAGCTGATCATGTTGTAGGAATTCTAATACATTCTACTTCTATTGTAGTTAAAATTAATTACTACAGAAATTATGAACATAATAGACCAAAATTAAAATAACAATGTCAAAATTTAAAATGTCGATATTGATTAAAATTATCGTTGTGGTTGATGATGAAGCAATTTTATGACATTGATGAATTTTTAGATAATTTAAATTAATATTGACATTTAAATTTTGACATCGTTCTTTTAATTTCTATTTACTGATCTGTGCAAATACATTATGTTTAATTTCAATGTTTTTGTATCAAGCGTTGAATCGTCGTATGAACGGTGTGTTAATATAATTGCATGTTGCCACAAAAATAGAATGTTAATCGCTAAGTTATAAGCCTTGGACTGTCTCGTTGGTCTAATGATTGCATTTTTGTTTACAGATCAAGGAGTCTCGGGTTCGAATCCTAGGTGCGGCCAAAATTATCGATATTCTAACTGAAATATCCAAATCAAATCTTGAGTAACCTTAACCCGAATGAAAATAGAACTTGGCACCCATAAAAGTCTTAATTCTTTTGTTGGTAAAATCAAAAACGGCGAGTAATTTAAACCTAGTACTAGTAAACCTTCTTCTTATAACACCCTATAAAAAACTGCATCAAAATGGGTCGAATAGTTTTATAGATCTAAATATACATAGGGACAGACAACGGGAAGCGTCTTTGTTCTTCTCCTATGTAGTAATTAGTCCTCACTTAATATAAATTATTTCATAATATTAGGTTTCCGAACCAATTATCATTTCCGCAATAATAAATAAAACAAAAGATCTTATAAATAATTTCATATAAATATCGTCTCTTTGAATATCCTTATGATTATTATTTACAAGAATAATTATTGATGTTAAAATAATTGCGACATTAAGGAATTACGAGATATATCAAATGTAAAAAGATCCTATTTTCCTTCAACTACATGGTTGTCAAACATGTAAACAATAATTGATATCATAAGCTATTTTTGTTCATAAATATCAATTAGCGGTATTGCTACGCCATAATTTTAATTGATAAAATATGTCTTATTTAAATTCGATAATGAATTAGACAGTCAAAACAAGGCTTTATATGATGCCGAAAAAAAAATCTGCACCATACACACTTTAAGATGTAGTAATAACTTGAAATTAAAATATAGGTGCACAATAAAAAATTGGATAAGCATTTTTAGTTTAAAATCTTTCAAAAATTACTATCACACGCAATGTGTCAAATTAATGAAAGGGTATAAAAAATATTGTTATTTATTGCTGCATAATTGCACATGCATTCAAGCAAGCATGTTTGTGGTATGCTATAATTTTTCATTGATTTTAATTCATCATCTATCTAATGTATCCATAAAAATAAGATAAAATTCAATATAACTAAAATTTATGTTATCTTTATCTTATTTAAGTTATGAAAATCACATTCTTAAACAATAATATCATCACCATTTCTTAAACAATAATAACAGTTCATCAATTGATTTTCGATCGTAAAAATAACGGAATTGCAATAAACGGGTACATAAATAATGCTAACATACCTGTTTTAAAACACAAAATTATTCACTAATAACACTTCAACACATCACATATTTTAAAACTTTTTTTATTAAAAAAATATTTTTTATTCGAAATGTTTTATTTTTTTTATAAAAATTGTTTCTTTGTAATTTTGTCTAAATTGATTTAAGTTAATATTGTTTATTCGAAATGTTTTTATTAAAGTAACGTTAGATGCGGGTGAAGTTACGAAATGTTGTAGCAAGTTTAAGGTTAAGGATACGAGCGGCATGCGTGTGCACAGGTCAGCGTTATGCTGTAGAGTAGCAGTCGATTTTAAACATAAATAAGTATTATCTTTATTACTATATACTTATATATGTTTAAAATTAATTATCTTTAATATTTATTTATTATCTTTATTATAAGGAATGGTTTGTAATGGTACAAATAAAACATTTTTATTTCTTTCTAATTTAGTTTTTTTTTATCAATTTCTAAACATTTTTACACAAATTTCAAATTAATATTTAAACTATTAATTAAAATTTAATGTTGTATAATGTATAAAAGTTAACATGTTCAGCCTAAGAAAACTTTTGAACCTTTTAAGTGGCGTATTTTTTTTGTAATTTCTTTTATAAAAAAGTGTAATTACGAACAGCTAATTAGACTTTTTTAGAAACACTTTTTTACTACTTTTTTGTACCTGTGAGAAATAAAATAAATTAAGCAACAGTTTTCAAACTTTTTAGTCTTTTGTGACTAAAAAGACTGAATAACATTTTTATCGCAATAAAAGGTATATATATCGATATATGAAATACGAAATATCATCAAAACCCATCTAGTAGTTCTAGCGTGATTGATACACAAACATTCAACTTTAAATAAACTTGGAGTATTGATTAATTGTTTGGGTTTTTCCCTAATGAATCCTTCTTCACCCGGTGTTATAACGTTTAAATTATTTCCTTAAAAATTACAAAAACTGTGCAGTTACTTTACCATCAACACATATTTTTATATCAGGCTATATTTATACAACATAACAGCTAGTTTTATATAAATTACAAGCTGTTACGCGCAGGCATTGCCTCCCGAAGCATAAGCGTAATAGCTTCCTCAATAAATGGTCTGTCTAACACATAAAATATATTGTTTCAAATCGGACCAGTAGTTCCTCATGTTCGTGCGTTCAAACAAACATTAAAATAAACCCTTTAGCTTTATATTATTAGCATAGATATTTTTTAAATAAATAAGTATTTCTGGACATTTAACACAACGTCATCTAGTCCCAAACTAAGCGGAGCTTTTACTATGGAAACTAGATAACTGATACAGATACTTTGCTTGTTTTGTAAATACATATATACAAAACATAAATTAAAGCTCAGACAGTAGAAAATTAGAACATCCATCGGATCATAATTTTTTATTCGTGGGGATCGAACCCACACCCTCCGGCGCAATAGACCATTGCTATATCCACAGCTCAATCGGATCGTTAATTAATTATCACACAAAAACGTTTTCTGTTACGTATACAATCCCACAAGTTAATAAATTTTCTTGTTTTCTCGGAAAACCCTTAAACAAGTCCACATTTCCCAGAATTAAAAAACAAGTATATTTATAAGAAAGAGTCATTACATCTCTTCTCATCTTGTAGGTCTTTAAATTATAATTTACTAGCTGATCCGTGCGGCTTCGCTCCCGCAGCATAATGATAAATGTAGCCTATAAAATATAGCTTAAGTTACTCGTGGTTATTGTAGCTCGAATGGTGAAAGAATTTTTAAAATTAGTCCAGTAGTTTTTAAACCTGTACATTACAAACAAACAAACAAATAAATTAATAATATGAGTGTAGACGTAACATAATGTTATATATATAACCTATGAAATATGGCCTACCTATGTTACTCGTGGATAATGTAGCTTTCGAGAGGTAAAAAACCTTTTTAAATCGGTCCAGTAGTTTTGGAGCCTATTCATTACAAACAAACAGTTTTCCTCTTTATAATATTAGTGTAGATATTGTCATACATCAAGTATTGTTTCCTGTATAATTATTGTGTGACAATCATGTAATTGTTTTTGTGATAGAGTAAACGAAGGATGTCATACAGGTCGCATATTGTTACGTGATCACCAATTGTTTAGAGATATTGGTTATTTGCCTGTAAACGAGAGGATAATGAAATCGTTTTTGTTTGTATGTTTTTATTGTTTTCACAGGAAATCTGATGGACCGATTTCAATATTTCTCTTAGCATCAGATATCTATATCTTCACTGTAACATATGTTATAAATAAAATAAAATTTTATTGTCCATCAAATAACACAAACAAAATAAAAGGTTTTTTGAGGGACAAAAAGGAGTCGTCTCAGCTATTGCCATCCGAGAACGGCGTCTCAAACAGCGCTGATTTTCAGACGCTCCTTGCTTCCTAGGATGGTATGCGGGAGTTATAATTATAATAGGTTAGGTATATAACAGTATGCTTAGGAAAACATTAATCTTTAAGTACTAGCTGTTCCCCGTGGTTTCACCCGCGTATATCTTGCATTTCAGTGGTATGTATACGGTGTAAAAACCTTATGTTTCCTAACCTCTGTATAACTACGTCCTTCCTCAAGTTTCAAACACTCGGTTTAGTAGCTTAAACGTGTATAAAACAACAGAGCTATTTCGTCTTTTTTTAATATTAAGTAAAGCAATAAGTAAGGATTTTAAAATTAATTACTACTAAGAGTAATTTTATTGTACTTTGGCATTGGGAATTGCGGGACCTTAAATTGTAAAACATAAAAATAATATAAAATAAACAGAAATATGAAAAAAGAAATGAAACGGACAGCGCAGCGGTTTCTAAAATGTCTTATATTGATGGCAGGAAAGAAACATAACTAAAAAAAATAAAAAATAATTCTGGCCAGTATCATCGTCCGAAAGTTTCGATCGACATTGCATAAAAGCGACCTTCAAAAGGCATACAAGAACCCTTCACACTAAAACCTGATCATTTATTTGTATTGCATCACATGCAATTTTAGAATCAAGACCATTTGAAATTAAAACTAATGTCAAGGTGTGTTCCTCGCTCTTTTAATGATTGGTACATTAGTAATATGTTATTTAAATGATAATGAACCTTAGTGATATTTGATATCGCTAAGGCGAAAATATCATAATCCTACTAATATTATAAATACGAAACTTTGTGAGTATGTATGTGTGTTTGTTACTCTGCTAAAAACTACTGAATTGATTATGATTTGACGACCCGATTGGCGCAGTGGTTCAGCAAACAACATGTATGTGTAATCTGAATATGAATAAATAAATAAACAAATAAATAATGTAAAAGGAATAGAATCAAAATTATGAAATGAAATGAAAATGAAATGAAAATAACTTTATTGCACATAAAAATGAAAGTAAACAAAAACACAGAAATAAAACAATGACAATAGGCGGTCTTATCGCTATTAAGCGATTTCTTCCAGGCAACCCCAAAAACAGAAAATATAGCAATTTAAAATAATGGGTAGAGTAGCAATTTAAAATTATGGTTTTGTAAAATTTAATAAATTTTTTCATGTCTGTTTTCTATCACTTTTTTTTAATTCAAGTACTTATACAGCGTGTTCGAAAATGACTGAAGCATCTATTGGGATGATACCTGCAGTAATAATCTTAAAACAATTTATATCATACGAAAACATCACGATTTTCAGATATTTAGAGTTAATTTATTACTGCGACCTTTAAAGTACATTTTTGCGATAAAAAAATAAAACCATATTATATAAATATTTTAATATTAAATATGTTTACAATTAAAATTACCTTACAAGAAGAAATGGACCTACAGCGGGTTCTAATTTTACCGATACTCTGAACTGTCCAAATATAAACTACCCACATTTCAACCATTTGCATTCTATGACATTGCCCTTAACGGAAACCCGATGGCTTTATCGCGGAATACTTACGAAATCTCATTAATAGAATCCTGGACCCCAAAGCTATTATAACCTACTAATTTAGGAAGTCATAATTTAGAAGTAACTAGCAACGCCTCATTGCTATACTCGCGTTTAAATTAGTAATGACGATTTTCAAAATAGGTCTTATTAAGAGACTAGCCTTCCGCCCGCGGCTTCGCACGCGTGGGCTACTAATTTCTGTATTTTTAGAGGATCACAACAAAAGTTTAAAAAAATTACGATCGCAGGACCAGTGATATATGCGCATGTCTATAGTTTTTTTTATAATTTTCTATGGAAATAGGTTTGACCAAAATCTCACAGAGCGCACGCCTCTTTAAAAATGCAGAAAATCGAAGCCCACGCGAGCGAAGCCGCCGGCAGAGAGTTAGTTGTTTTTTGAAGGTTTTTGAGGATTCATTGAGTGTTTTAACGTCTTAATCTATACGTTAAGAGTATAAAAAGGCATGTCTGCAACTCAACCAAAATCTCACATTGTCACGTGGTATGACAATTTCATGACTTTAGAAGCGTATATCTCAAAAAATGTTTATTTCAGCAGAAAACGCATTTAAAAACCTCGATATCATTTTTAAAGACCTTTCCAATGAAACCTCACTCAATGATGTATTCGCGAATTTATTTTTTTACCCTCCGTTGACATACATACATATATGGAGAGCCCCCTAAAAATATATTTTTTTAAATAAAATATAGCCTATTAGTTGCACCTAATATTGGTCTATCAGCATGTGAAATTTTATAAAAATCTGCCCAGTGGTTATTACGTGATTGACGCACATACAAACAGATAAACAGACAAACAGAAAAAATTTTTTTTAACCATGGTTTCGGTATCTATGGAACATACATATTGCATACCAATTACTATTTTTGAAAAATATTCAATGTACAGAAATGGTTCGGTTACTGTTTTATTATATAGACTAGCTTTCCGCCCGCGGCTTCGCACTCGTGGACTACTAATTTCTGTATTTTGTAGAGGCGCACAACAAAAGTGTAAAATAATTATGGTCGCATGACCGCTGATATATGCGCATGTCTATAGTTTTTTTTATAATTTTTTATAGAAATAGGTTTGACCAAAATCGGACAGTACGCGCGCCTAAAATTTTAGCCCACGCGAACGAAGCCACGGGCGGAGAGTTAGTTATTTTTTGAGGGTTTTTAAGAATTCATCAAGCGTTTTTATCGTCTTAACCTATAGATATTGAGGACATGGTTTTAATACTCTTAACGTATACGTCAAAGTATAAAAAGGCATGCCCGCAATCAACCAAAATCTCATATTGTCACGTGGTATTACACATTTTCGACTTTAGAAGCGTATATCTCAAAAAATATTTAATTTGGCAAAAAACGCATTTAAAA
>LQNK01000569.1:89063-131759 GCA_001586405.1 Phoebis sennae | reverse complement strand
AGGGGGGGGGGTTAATTACACCGGTGCGAGCTTGGCCCAATCATACAATGCTCGGCTCCCACTATTTTGTTTCTGAAGATATCATGCAGCAGAATTACCCTCTGTCGCCTCTTACGACACCCACGGGTAGAAATGTCGCCACACGGAAGGTGTTGCATTCCATGAAAATATTAAAGCTGCAAACAAAAGAAGTGACTTTTGTCATAGATAATTCGCTCAGGTTTTTTCATAGATTATTACGTTCCCTTCATAAATGGAAAGTTTAGTTTTATATCTTCTTTTCTCATCTCTCTTTCCTCCTCCAACGCTCTTAATGTTTCACGTTTTCATGGGCTGCTTCGTCCCTTACCATTAGCTGAAAATTTTGTCTACCTCCACAAAGAAACAATATTTTTCCAAACTTCACTTCGCATAGCGCCATCCTACGTATCATTTCCCATAATCCTTGATAGCTACGCGCTATGAATTACTCATTTATCGGATACGTGATTGCATATCTATAGCAAATATAAATAAATATTATATAAGACGATATTTGTTGCCCTAGGGATGTATTATGACGTCATACATCGATTACTAATCTAGACTTCATAATAATAATATTATAAAGAGGAAAGCTTTCTTTGATTGTGTGTTTGTTTGGTTGGTTGTTATGAATAGGCTCAAAAACAACTGGACCGATTTTAAAAATACTTTCACCATTCGAAAGCTCCATTATCCACGAGTAACATTGGTTATATATAATGCTACGAAAGCGAAGCCGCGCGGATCAGCTAGTCATAAATATCTGAAGAAAATGTGTTAGGACGACCTTCTGTTTAGAATAGAATAGAATAGAATAGAATAGAAGGAGTATGTGGTTCACCTGATGTTAAAGTGACTGACTGCAGATCGTGAACATCTAAAACATCAGTTTTGTAGATACCTTGCCGACTTCAAGTAGAGGATTGAAGATGGAAAATTGGGAGAGGAATAAAAAAGAATATTGCACTTTTTTTTTGACTGAGACTTTTTCTGCATTTTTTCTTTCATTTTTTAATATAAGATATGAATATTTGGATGTTCGTGTCAATTACTCCGCAACTAATGAACAAATAATGGAAGAAAAACATGCCAAAATAAATAATGCTAAGAAAACAATAAATCATTCATAAACTAAGCAAAAGCAGGTAATGTAACTAACGGCTTATTTTCTAAAAATATCTGTTATTTTCTTAGAAAATTAACACCTTAAGCTAAAATGTTTTAATGAACATTTAATGTATGCAACCGTTTATTAACATCTTTATTATTAATCATAATGAAAAGCGAGTGCGAGTAACAGCGTTTCGGCTTTTTGTGAATTATAACGGTAAGCCAGAGAATTACAACTTAACTGGGCTATCTAAGATACCGGTATGATTGAGACATAAAAACGCTAAAAGACGTCCCTCGGTGAGATAACTCCTAAAAACACGATCTCCCCAAAGCCCCCTCTACGCATCGGCAGAAGCATCAGCGGACGTCATCTGTCGCTGGATGGCGGATGCATCGGCAGACGTAAAGAACTTACTACGGCTGTCTACGGATAGACACATTACCCCGTCCTTACGTCCGCCACCGTGGGTGAATGTGTCTGCTGATGTGTAAGGGGGGCTTAATTATTGTTTAGGTAAGTGATATACATTTAAAATTTGAAAAATTTATATATTAATCTTATTTTTTTACCGGCTTCAAAAAAGGAGGAGGTTCTCAATTCAACCTATTTTTTATTAATTATGTTACCGTGTTGTGGTCCCATAGAAATTTGGTCAAAGTCAAAATTTGGTCATCCATTTGGCAGGCACTCTTCGAAAATCAACAGAATAACTTAAACTCAGTTAAGTTTTGATGATGTTGAATTGTAACCAGCTCTAACGAGAAGGGTACCTACTAAAATGGTAAATTAAATTATACGTCTAAAAGTGGAAAAATAATAACTTTTTACTAACATTTAAAATTAAAAATAGAACCGACTTCCTCACACTAAAATGTAGAAAATAACTTATATTTTTTTTAAATCTAATGTCGGTGCGTTAACCTATTTTCAATCCACAAGATTTTGAATAAAAAAGGTGGCGGTGAGTCATGACTTTTTAGTTTTCACCCCCAGGAAATAAATATTTACAAAAGAGAAATATTTTATAAAAAAAAATACAGACATAATTTTTAAAGGCGCGACACATTTATTTCGACTGATTTATAAATAAATATTTATCAACAGCATCCGAATTCATGCCTCATTATTCTAAAAGGAAAAATCGCTCCAACATTGCCGCCGTATATACGTGATTAAACTTTCAATTCAATCATTACATTACATTATTATAATCATATTCTCTACGCGTAATGCATAATCCCATTTATGCGTTGAAATATTTAATAAACGACAATCATTGCTGGAAATGTTTTGGCTTTATTTTTATCAGCCTCCAAAAAACTACGGTACTCTTTGGTACTATATTGTAAATTGTACTAGCTGATCCGCGCGGCTTCACTCCCGTAGCATAAAGTTATATATATTATAGCCTAAAAAAATTGCCTATGTTGCTGGTAGATAATGTAGCTTTCGAATGGTGAAAGAATTTTGAAAATCGGTCCAGTTGTTTTTGAGCCTATTAATTACAACCTATCAAACAAAGTTTTGCTCTTTATAATATTAGTGTAGCGATTTCACCCACGTATATCTCCCGTTCTCGTAGGATTTTCGGGTTAAAGACTATCCTACGTCCATCCTCAGGTTTCAAAGAATCTCTCTCCATCATCATATCAGAAATCATCCAAATCAGTCCAGTTCTCGGAGCCTATTCAATACTACAAACAAACAAATCTTTCTTCTTTATAATATTAATATAAACATTTCATATACAGGTTGGAATATTGTAACCTGGAGGGAAAATACTCAATACTGTACATAGGAAATTTTACTCAAAGAAAACAAACAATTCTATCAATTCAAGGCAACTCACTTTTGATAAATTTCGTAGTGATGTGCCCAAAATATTATCTGGCCGTCTCTGCCTAAGGGGTTTCATTGAAAAACACTGTAATATACAATCCAGACTTCAGGTGGAGTATGTAGGTAATTACGTGTTGTCACTCCGTCAATGGCTAAAGTCTAGAAAACTGTATAATAATAGCTCCCCTGACCAATTTCGGCCAAGCTGGCCAATCTCAACAGAGACTAGCCAGCTGCGCAGACTTTGACTTTGACTTTGATAACTCTATGGGACGGCAGACCGACACGACCGGAGAGAGATCAGGCGAAGGACCGACGGTTTTACGTGCTCTCCGAGGCACGGGGATGTTCTATCACCGCCAACTTCCAGACCCAGGGCTGTTACTAAGATTTCTTTGTCAGAAAAATCCCAATAACATTTTTTTTGGATTGGAACCCGATACCCCTCGACCTGTAGTCAAAGATGCAACCACTAGACCAACGAGGCAGTCAACTAGAGGCTTGTCTAGAAATTACGATTATGTCATATAAAGACATTGGGGCCAAGTGCGAATGCTAAGCATACTCAGTTAAGGATTTTGTACGTATATATCAAAGTACTTTTTATAGTATATTGAATCAAAAAAGAACTCATATCATGTTAACTAAAGGTACTCTGTGAATTAATACATACTTTATTTGCATCAAACCCTTTTTTTAATCTTTATTAATGAGCTTTTTCGATAACTGATTATGTCGCTCAAATACATATATATCTAAGAACAGTAATTGAAATCTTATTTAAGTAACTAACTTATCTAATCATAATTAACTAGAATATTTTAAATAACAATTTATTTTTAAATGCAATTATATGCAATTGTTTATGCAATTTTGCTGGATCAAACTTAAAAGCTAACAAAAAAATACACAATATACTAACAGTGCACTGTGATAAATACGAACAGATAATTGAAGTACTTTAATAATTAATTGTTATCCCATGACCTACCTCAATCATATATTTAACAATTCTGAACTAGATGTCGCACTTAACAATGATAATAATTAACACAGGTCAATGAAACGATTACAATACATTCGCATGTTATTGTCATTTTTATTATCTTTTGCATCGTGACGTAATAACCACATTATCATTTACGTGTTCGCAGTTCAAACCAAACCAGCATTGCAACGAAACGTCGAAAAAGATGGCAGCAAAAATAGCGGTAGTCACTGGAGCTAACAAAGGCCTAGGCTTTGCAGTGGTTAAAGGATTGTGCAAAAGATTCAATGGCACAGTTTACTTAACATCACGAGACGAAACAAAAGGATTAGAAGCATTAAAAAAATTAAACGACTTAGGACTGTCACCTTCCTTTCACTTGCTCGATGTAAGTAACAGAGATAGTGTTCGAGAATTTTCAGAATTTATTAAATTAAAACACGGAGGTTTTGACGTTCTTGTTAACAATGCAGGAGTCCTTGAATTGGAACAAGTATATCCAGATTATGAATCCGCCAAACGTAACATTGACACAAATTATCGCAGTTTATTGACAGTTGAAGAATACCTATTTCCCCTGTTACGAGATGGCGCTAGAGTCGTAAATGTTTCTAGTGCGTGTGGGCATTTATCAAATTTGAAAAACAGTAAATGGCTTGATGTTTTTCGTCGAGAAGACTTGACCGCAGAAGAAATTAATAATTTCGTTGACGAATATTTAGAAAGTGTTAAAAACGGAACGTTTAATAAGGAAGATTTTGCGGATGAAGGAAAACACGCAGAACATCGTGTTTCAAAAATCGCGCTTACTGCTCTTACTATGGTACTACAGAGGAAATATAACAATATTTCGATAAATGCAGTTCACCCGGGTCATGTGAAGACAGATATGGCACAAGGTGGCGGTGAACTTGAACCAGATGAAGCAGCCGATACAATTTTATATTTAATTTTAGACGCATCTCCAAACTTAAAAGGAACTTTTATGTGGTACAACAAGAAATTGGTGGATTGGTTTGACGTGGATAGTGACTATTATTATAAGCATCAATGTGAATAAATTTGATGGGAAGCCAATAACAAAAATAAGAAAAAGCGAATAAATATAGTTAATAAACGTATTTATCTACTAATTTTATTTTATTTAAATAAAATCGTATTATTTTATTAAAATTTAAGCCTTAGACACATTATACATATTATTATATTTATACATTAGAAAAAAAAACACGAACGTTTAATATAATAAGTTATTATTGAAATATTTATCTTTTGATATTAATGAATTATGCGTGCATCGAAACTATATTTTGACAACCGATCGAACTTGACGTTCGTTCTGTAGTGCTTGTAGATTTGACAAATGACAGTTTCCCCCAAATCTGTTCCGTTTGTGGGTGTGCTATCAAATTAGAATTTAAAATTAAATCGAGAAATCGTTTAAAAATTCATTTACAAAAATTTTGTGACTGAAAAGTTGAATACTGCACTTAAAAAAAATACCGCTAACATACAATTTTCACCAACCTGTTAGGTAAGCATTTTAAATTAATTTAGTTTTATTAGATTTTGCGAAGTGCGACGAAAGGAATATTAAATTTATTTAATTAGACGAATAATACAATCTTATCTGTCACCGTTTGTAAACCTGGTGTTTGTATACTATTGATTCGTATGTGTATAATTTATTGAATGTATCTGAGTGCCAAAATATATTACCTCGACCCTGGTTAGTTCATTAACATTCTGGGTGTGATTTTGTACAGACCTAGATCAATTTCTAAACTGGTGCCTGTGTTAAAAAGTGTTCCGTGGACTAAATTACCTAACCTTGAGTGTGATAACTAGAAATAACAAATAAATATGTGACTATCAGAAATAGACTGTGCATCTGTGATGAAATTTGTACTGTCCTTGACTGGGTGAATAAATTATTGTGAAAGTGCTTATTAGAACATTGAACTATTCTTAAAAAACATCAATTGCTTTAATATTTGACACTATGTACAAATACTATAATGAATAAAATGCAGCTGTTAAATGCACAATCAAAATTAACAATTTAGTGATCTAAACTATAAAATTTTCAATTTAAAGAATTTTCATAAAATATAATGTCGTAAAGAAGTGTAACATTAATACATTTTATAACTAAAAAATGGTGCTAAATTTCATATAAAATTTCTTAACTTGCTTTTAAATAAGTGCCTAAGTTATTAACTCAAAAATAAGCTTAGTAAAATACCTAAGAAAAATTATAAAACAGTGTGTGTTGACAAAGATGTATAATTTGACTTTATGAGAAAATTATTTTATTTCATTAAATTATTTAAAAAAGTGAATAATAAGTAATATTAATAGACTGTAAGTAAAACTTATTGAAGAGAACTCAATACAAAATACTTTACTCCAATGTTAAGTAAAGGATAATTAAATTTGTAAACAAAATCATTAAATGTTCTGTTACATAAATATTCTAAGCCAAGCACTAAGAAATAGTGATAATGAAAACCATGTTTTAAACAAATAATATCAAACTTTTACGTATAATTATTTTATAAATACTTTTAATCTAAGTGCTACAAAATCAGTGCCTCATATCCACAATGGTTTTAGTGAGATATATTCACACAATGGCGTCGTTTGCGGCGCAAGCGGCTCTCCGGTCGCGCTGGAGCTCCCTCATAGAGTCCACCAGCGTGGATGTGCCCGGGGAGGTCACGGATGGTGTCCGATCTGTTGTTGGATGGCTCAAACAGGCACGGAAATGTTCAGAGCATGCAATTATCAGCTTTATGTAGTGGTTATTAGATGCAATTTATGTTCTGTCTGCACTTTTAACTTTTCTTCTCATTTTAGAAGACTGTAAAAGGAAAACTTTCAAATAGGTTGTAACGTAGGGTGGGTTTACTGAGAGAGGTCACGAATAGAGTCTGATCTGTTGTTAGATGGCTCAAACAGGCACGGAAATGTTTAGCGCATGCGATTATGAGCTTTATGTAGTGGTTATTAGATGCAATTTATGTTCTGTCCGCACTTTAAAATTTTCTTATCATCTTAGAAGTCAACAAAGGGAAAACTCTCAAATAGGTTGTAAGATAGGGTGGAGTACTGAGAGAGGTTACGGATGGAATCCGATCTGTTGTTGGATGGCTCAAACAGGCACGGAAATGTTTAGAGCATGTGATTATAAGCTTTATGTAGTGGTTATTAGATGCAATTTATGTTCTGTCTGCACTTTTCAATTTACTCTTCATTTTAGAAAACTGCAAAGGAAAGACTTTCCAATATGTTGTAAGGTAGTGTGGATGTACTAAGAGAGGTCTTAGAGGTAGCTTGATCTATTATATGAAGGCTCAAACCGGCACAGAAATGCTTGAAGCATGTGATTCTTAGGTCCAATTTTGTATTCATGCAGATTTTTGATATTCCAAATATATTCTTTCATTTTTGATAACTTAAATTTCGAAGAAGTAATGGAGTGTGGATAGTGGTCTTGCATGGTATAAAATGATTTTGTATGTATTAACATACAATTCATACGTTCAGTAGATTAAATTATTACATGTACCTTAACATTCACATTCTCAAGCAATACTATGAGTTCTCACAATGCACAGGGCCATATAAACCTATTCAGAGACATGACTTCAGTGGCTGATTGTCACTTGGCGTTTAAGTCTTATGTTTTTTAATTAAAGGTTTGCCATTTGGAAAGCATTGAAATATTATACTTCAAATAGTATTGACAATTTACTTGCACAATTATTGTTTGTGAATATGAGTGTTTATATCACACCAAATCTTATTTGAAATACACTTTGCAATTACTTCATTTTAGATTTTTTATTTTAAAAATAATATTAAATAACAAGTAATTTGCTGTATTCGTTTAAAATGTCTTTATTTATATTTGTAATTGACACCATAAGGTATGAAACTATTGAAAACATTTAAAAATACTTGAAATACTTTTAATTTAATCTGAATATAATTTTCGATCTTTCCATGGTATATGGCAGGGGTGTTCAATCTTTTTTAATCCACGATGTACTTACGAGTTTAGTTATGTGTTTATACTTAGTATTAGCTCTAATAATTTCAAATAGGATTCAAGAGACAAACAATCGTATCGTATCAATAGGGGACGGGAAGCAATAAAATCTTCACAACGCCACTATACTTCCTGCGACGTACAGTGTGGAAACCTCTGGTATATGGCAATATATAATATAGTAGAATTTAGAATGCATGCTAATTACGTGGAAATTTTTATGAGCAATCATACTGTTTCCAACACCCAGACAGTATAAAATGACAATGTTCATCACATCATAATTTTCTACTCGTGGGGATCGAACCCACACCCTCTGGCGCAATAGACCATTGCCACATCGACTACAACAATCGGATCGTCAAATTAAAGGGACTTTTATTTTGAGTATCCATCTTCAATGATTCAATATTTAGATCTATTTGTGAAAATGTTTGAAATATTGGTAGATACTTCTAAGAATTCGATTTAACCGAGATTGACAATTTCGTAATATCGTAAAAATATGTAACCCACTGACCTCTAACTATATATAAAAGGGTCAATGACATATCTATACGAATCTAATTAAAAAACTCGTTTTATCATTAAACTGTTTACACAACGAAATTCTTGCATTAAAACACGTGGAATTCACGTGCTAACCTGCTTCAAGGCTGATCGGAAGCTATCCTATCTATCGTACTATCCCTATAAATATTATAAATACGATAGTATACTCGTACCTCTTTTTCGAGTCTAAACCGATTTGGATGAAATTGTGTTACAAAGATAGTTTAAGAACGGGAAAGATATATCCCATAGGATAGACATAGATATAGACAGCCTTCCGAATCGATGGTAAATAAAAGAATATATTAATGACGTAAATCTAAATGACGTTCTAAAAGCACCTCGGAAGGGGTTATGGAAAATAAACATTTTGACTTTGACTTTGACTTTGATAGTTATTATCCCGGAAATCTTACGGGAACGGGAACTATGCGGGTAAAACCCTGGGACTATCTATCTTTTAGGTTAACGGTCTCCGTCGTCTAGTTTTCTATAATGTAGCGAAATTTTCCAATACCTACACCCATTTATGATTAGAGAATTGGGGATTGAGGGTAGGACGTTAATAAATTCAATGCTGCGCCCGACTGATTTGGAATACTAGATACCGATCGTGATAATATGAATTGTTCTAAATTGAGACTACCCTCATTTTTATTTCCAAATCGGTAAATATTACCCCTGTTTTGTCAACAATTTTTATGTAGATTGCTTTATCAGGGTTGCTATGGTGCCGCAAGTAATAAACATACAACTTCCGTCCAACAACTTCCTTAAGGGTAGACCAATATTGTGGTGCGTAGTATCGAATCGTAACGATTAATTATTATTCTTAAATAAAGTGTAGAGAAACATACGAAGTTCTTCCACAGCAGAAATATAAATAGCATTGGTGCTATTTTTGGTTTTAAATTGATATAAAAGTAATTATATGTATAATGATATCTTACCTTTTCTGTGACGTAGAAGAGAATTCAGGCCTACCACACAAGGTGGTTCTTTGGTAATAAAGATTTTATTTGTTTCTGCTATGAGAAGTTTGGACTTACAAACACTTATATAAAGCAGTCTTAACATTCCAAGATCGGAAATCGAACCCACAATACCCCAGCGTCTATTTCTGTCCAGCAGAATTACCTTGACATTGGACGTGAAATTAAATCGACCTTGCGACCCGTATTGTGTCGTACAATGGATGGGCGAAAGTTTTACAAAGGCTTGATTTTAAACGACAAACTAGACGAAGAGAAGTCTTCCTTTTGAAGATTACGTTCATACGTGAGATTAAGGAGGTAGGATTACCCACAAATATGTTTATTTTAGCGAAACTATACAGTGACAAATCCAATAGGGTTTTACTGTATATAAAAAAAAATCTTTAAAAATTCTTTAAAATTCATAAAACTTAAATCTTAAAACTTAACTTAAAAAACTTAAGGATATGATTATGAATTTATATAATACTAGCTGATCCGCGTAGCTTCACTCCCGTAGCATAATATTATATACTATTTTCCGGGATAAAATATAGCCTATACGGACTCGGAAGAGTCCCTCTAAGTAATGGTAAAAGAAATTTTGAAATCGGTCCAGTAGTTTTGAGCCGATTCAACACAAACATAAAAATACAAAGGTTTCCTCTTTATAATATTAGTATAGACTAGCTGAGCTCCGTGGTTTCACTAGGGTATATCTGTTTTCGCTGCTCCCGTGGGGTTTGATCAAAATCTATCGTCATAACATCTACCCGACAGTTTCGTGCAATGACTGTATGTTTTCTTTACACTGTGATATAATTAATAGCAAGCGAAAAGTTTGCACAGAGATTCTTTGAATCCCCAGGAATGAGATAGGATAGCTTTTATCCCGACAATCCTCGGGAACAGCATATATCTATAATAACTGTATATAGCTCAGCTAGCTCAGTATATGACTACGTCAGGTATATGTGAACAATTTATAGTGACACGATAATAAGTGTCGAATCAGCGGGTGTGGGAATATATTGTGTCGAGGGGTCTCATGTGGTTGGATAGTTTCCGAACTAGTTTCATTCTCAATACCGGATAGAAAATTGTTCTAATAATTAACTTCACGTGAAACCTTGTTTGCAGGTTATATAAATATAGTCTCTACTTGGACATAAATTTTGCCTAAAACTGTTAATGGGCTGTATTGATTGTTACAATTTCTAAGTCAAAACTTTTAAGGAAAAAAATCGCCTTAAGCCTGGTTTGTATAAACGACGGAACGTCATAGTATAATAGGAACGAACCGTTTTGAGTAACGAGCGGTTAAAATCGACCAATCAGAACCAATTTTTGGTAGTTAGGTATATTAACGCTACGTTTATTATAGATACGCTTTAGATTATGCCTATGCAGTATACTGTACTTTCCGTAAGTAAAACGACCCGTTTCTTTATGGGAACTGGGCATTATACATACACTTATTTAAGACCTAATTTATTTTCCCCCAGGATCCTAGTTCACAAATGTGAATACGATCGGAAAATATTAAAATCGTTCACAAGTTTCATATAAATTTCAACAGAAACGTCTCTTTTCCGGATCGAATGTGAATATGTCCTAGAACAGAATTCCGATCACGCACAGATCTTTTACCTTCTCAGACATTTTTACCATTTAAACTGACCTATATGGAGTACTAGCCTCACGGTTTCACTCGCGTAACTTCTGATCCCGTGGCAACTCCGGGATTGAAAGTAGCCTATGTGTTATTTTGAACCCTTACCTATATGTATACTAAGTTTCATCATAATCAGTCCTGTAGTTTTTGCGTGAAAGAGTAAAAACATACTTATAAACTTCACATTTATAATATTAGTAGGATTTAAGCCTATCATAAATGTAAATGACGTTCTAAAAGCGCCTCAACAGAGGCCGATTTGGAAAATAAACATTATGACTTTGACTTTCACTATTGTTGAATCTATATTAAATTCAATTTATCGATAGGAACACAGAGGAAGTTACCAACCGCTTTGTATAAGTGAGATGTAACCTAATGAGGGTAGTTGCGTCGATTCATGGTAATGTGCATGAACCTTGGAGTTTGGCCAAGGGTAATTAAAGCGTCCCGTAACTTAGCCACTTTTGGAGGAATTTCAAGGAATTTAGATGTTAGTGTTCGACCATTGTAACAGGACGTGCTCAAAGCGATGCAAATATTCCTGTTAACTTCCTCGTGGGAAGAATATCACTTTTCAGTATTTATCTATACTAATATTATTAAGAGGAAAAATTTGTTTGCATTGATTAGGCTCCGAAACTACAGGACCGATTTGGATGCAATTTTGTACAGAGGTTCTTTGAAACCCCAGGAATGACATAGGATAGTTTTTATTCCGAAAACCCTACCGAAATGGGATTTATACGCGGGTGAAACCGCGAAGCTCAGCTACTTATTTATATTTAACTATCTGTGCCGCGTGGTCTTCACCGCATATATTTCCCGATCCTCTGATATTTCCCAGATAAAAAATATGGTATTCAGGCCTCTCATTGTACAAAATTTTATGGAAACCATCATCATAAGAGTGGAAGCCAAGCGTTGCACGATTGCAGAAGATCGGCGTGAAGCAGTATTGCACTGTGTTTCGTACGGTGAGCCCGGAGGCCTGTATTTCCATCCCATTTCACTCCCATCCTGTTCTCCTCCCTTACCAATTTTCCATCATAAACTCTCTTTATCTTCTCTTCCTTCAAGCCAGCAAGACATCTGCGACTCTTTGATGTTGTAAATTTTCATGGGTTGTGGTCAATCACTTACCATCAGGTGAACCGCATGCTCCGCTTTCTTGCTATACCACGAAAAAAATCAGTTCAGCAAAAGAAAGAGTTACTGAGTATTTAAAATATTAAGTAATAAGAAGGGACGTTCGACCACGAATCGAATCTTAGACCTCGAATTAATGTAGAAATGAGATACTAGGATTATTGGAAACTACTCTGACCTCTTTAAACCCTTGTTAATTACGTTGTGTTTATTTGTATTAAGCTTGATACATTTCGTTCCGTCAAAATTAAAAAGCATGTTTCATGAATCATGTATAATGGATCCCAGAATATCGCGGGTAGTTTTAAACTTTTACAACAAACCACGCATGATATACTTTTGTGAGCATAATATTTGCTTGTATGCGAGGCTGTGTAATGTAGGGTTGCATGAATGTGTATGGAGAGTATTTTTATTCATTATATGTACCTACCGTTACATTTTTATAATTATTTTCTAATTCATTGTAAGTCGCGAGCTACGTGTGTACGTGACTTAAACTTACATGTCAGCAAAGAAGACATATTCTTGTTACAGACAGTTATTTAGATATTGATTTAACACCTGTTCAGTAAAACATTGTCTAATAATTTAAATATGTGTCTAACAATGGTCTAAGCTTTGTTACTGTAAAACCATATTTAGCGGTTTTTCTAAACTTTCACTAAACAACCTTTTGTAGTAACTTTTTTAACAGTTGTTGAACAGATGCTTTTTTCTAGTTATACTGATTATGTCGCTACACTGTGGTAACATGTTCTATGAAGAAGTGATCCAAAAAGTTTTGATAAATAGAAATACTCAGCTCTATTAACCGCTTGTAATTTGAACACATACAAATAGATGTAAATAATAATCAACCACAAATAATGTCTTAACCACAAACCAACTATACTTTAAAGCGATCGAGCACCCGTTTCTTTTTTTCCCTTAACAGCTATAAGACTATAAATTATTTATTGATTACAAATACTTGTTACAAGATAATATGTATCCATAGTACTAGTTTAAAATGAAACTGTATGTCGGGAGCCAGTGACTTCTCCCAAATTTCAATTCACAAAAAAGTGCTTGTAAAGTATGTAGGTTTCTATCAAAAATCTTTTTATGTAACACGTTAAAGGTTTAGCACTGCATTGTAAAATAGATTTGCATGACTATATTTATTGTGGGCTATCTTAAATCTGTCAGTTGCCATTATTTTTAAGTAGCAGTATATTTTCGCAGGACCATCTTAAGTAAATACTTTTGTAACTTATACTCTCAGGATATACAGGCTACACCTTCGTAAAGAACTTGCCTACCTCTGTCCTTGAAAAGTAATATTCTACAAGTCACTCTGTACGATTAATATTAATTTCTTATATGTTCTTTCAGGCGTCCCTAGAAGTAAGGCAAGTGGGTAGGCGTGCAGTGAGTCAGCTGTCTGGCCGAGGCATGGGAGATGACGTGGTCATCATTCACTTCAATGATGTGTACAACATCGAACAGACTACTAGTAAGTGTTTATTTGTAATTATGAAGTGAGGTAGGCGTGCTGTGAGTCAAAAAGTTAGAGGTGTTAGGGCCACAAAGAGCACGGTCGCGTCGGTCCTGCGCCTGATCTCTTTACTCTGAAAAGTTTCGCAGATACTTTGCCGTAAAATTTGGAGAGTAGTACAACAGGATGGGAGAGCAATAGTGAGTACTTACGCGGTACGAGCATGGCCCTATTGTACAATGCCGGTTATAGAGTAAAGGAATAGAAATTTCACTTGTGTTCGCATTCATATTTTATCACTGTAATATCTCCTGCGCACTTTCCTAGTGTCTGTTGAGATCGGCCCCCATGACCGATATTAATTAAGGAAGCTTTTCACTTCATCGTACATAATACAAGCATAGTGTTAAAATCATGCAGTGGTTTACAACCTTATATAAGGCGTTACATAACTTGCGTTTCATTTGTTTACAGGACATTGGAGAATTTGACGGAATATCAATAAAAAATAAACTAGAATATCTTTTTAAGTATATTTAGGTTTTATTGTGCACTGATCTTTTTTAATTTCCCGGAATATTTAGTTACTATTCATTTTTAAATTTATATTAATTACTAATTAATTACTATTCATTTATAAATTTTTGTTCGGAGCAATATCAAGGGCACTAAAGTTTTATATGTTAAATAGACTGATTGCAGGCAAGGTCGCGGCCCTTGATCATACAGATAAAAATAAGCAAAGAAACCATACATCGATCATATGATAACAACGGTAACAATCGATCATACTAGTGTGGAGTTAATTGAGTTTAAAGGCTTATGACCCATACGTGTAGATTAAATGATTTAGCTGTTAACAAGAAAATCTAATAACAATATAAGCATTAACTGCATTCCTCAGTCTTTGTTCTATGTCCCAAATATTTATTTCAGTATTTTGACCCGATTGCCCCAGTGGATGTGACAGTGGTCTAACGCGCCGGAAGGTGTGGGTTCGATCCCCACTAGTAGGAAATGCTGTGATGAACATTGTAATATTCTACTATCTTGTTCTAATATTCTTCTGTTTATTATCTATAGTATGCATGTATTTACAAAAAAGTTCATCACATACAATGTTCATCAGATCATAATTTTTTACCCTCTGGCGCAATAGACACTTTACCAGTCGAATCAAATTTAAAATATTTTTTATTTTTTTTTTTATATTTAGTAGTAATATTTATCTTTTTTTCAGACACAGAACCGGTGGGTGGTGCACTGAGATTCAGCACAGCAGTCAAAGGTTTACAACACCTCAATCCTCTAGTCTTATTCAGTGGTGATGTCTTCTCGCCTAGTATGCGTAAGTATTTTGTGACTACAAAATGTAAAGTGGAGAGAGATATCAAACGTCATATTTTTTTATGTTTTAGCAGGCAAGCGGGGCATGCGGTTCACCTGATGTTAAGTGACTGACCCTTTTTTTTTTTTTTTTTATCGTGAGGAAATCCTGCATGGATACCCACCTATATCGGGGGAGAGAGTTAGGTTATGTTAGACTCTTACTGACTAAAACCTCACGGTGGCCCTCATTTGCGCAAGAAGACGGGGGACCCCGGGATCTCCAGAAGGAACGCACACGGTGAAGTGACTGACCCTAGCCCATGAACACCTGCAACATGAAATGTCGCAGATGCCTTGCCGGCTTAAAGGAAGGGGAGGGGATAAAGAGAGAATTAAGGATAGGAAGTTGGGAGAGGACTAGAACAGGACTGGAGAGGAATGGGATGGGAATACAGGCTCCCGGGCACCCGCTCACCGTACAAAACACAGTGCAACACTGCTTCACTTCGGTCTTCTGCTGGGGGGTGGTACTTACACCAGTGCGAGCCCTACCGATCTTTTATCCTGATTTCTCTACAATAGTATATATAAGGTGTTTCATAGCTAGCGTTTTATTCGTTTACAGGACATTCAGAACATGTACCTAAACACGTAAAAAATAGGGAAAAGGGTCGGCGACGCTTTGTTAATTTAATATGAGTTATTTATTGAACTTCGTGTTTGAGAGCAGAGCTTCGCAACCCACACTTCTTATTCCTCTTTTTTTTACATCAATGTATTTCAAATAAGAATGTGTTCAGTTATTTTATTAAGATCTAGAATCTAGATTACAGCGAACATTTCTATATGACGACCCGCTTGGCGCAGTGGTTCAGCAATGGTCTATTGCGCCGGAGGGTGTGGGTTCCATCCCCACGAGCAGAAAATTATGATGTGATGAACATTGTAATTTTCTACTGTCTGGGTGTTCATTTGTCTATAGTATGTATGTATTTACAAAAAAAAAGTATGTTTAAGTATGTCTAGTTTCCATGGTACAAGCTTTGCTTTTGGGACTAGATAGCGTTGTGTTAAATGTCCAGGAATATTTATTTATTTATTTCTTTTTCTAGTAAGTACATTCACAAAAGGAGAACAGATGGTGCCAGTTTTAAATGAGATAGGCACGCACTGCGCCGTCTTTGGAAACCATGATTTTGGTAAGTTTGCTATAAAATAGATCCTTAGAGCTACTTAGTTCTGATCCCGTGGACCTATGTATACCAAGTTTCATCATTATCGGTTCAGTAGTTTTGCGTGAAAGAGTAACATCCTCACAAAGTTTTGCATTTATAATAATAGTAGGATTATACAGATTAAATATATAAATGTTAGTTAATGTTGTGAATGTATTATACTATCTCCTTAAATAAATTATTTAAATTCACTTTTATTTAATCCCTAATACTAGCAGATCAAATTATTTTGCCAGTATTGTTTATTTGAACTTAATAACATTTCGTAGGCAAATAGTATACATAAAAATCTTTAGATAAAGAAACAAATGTTTGGGTCAAATAGGCGATTTTCATATGTAGTATCAAATGAGAGGTCTTGATTTATACATTACAACGCAAGGTCTAGCTCGGAGCGAGCTATATTTCTACCCTGTTCCTAGATTTCGGTCTAGACACGCTGTCAGGACTAGTGGCGCAATGCAGCTTTCCCTGGCTTATGTCGAATGTGATAGACAACGAGACGGGCAGGCCGCTGGGCGATGGCAAGATCACACACGCTCTTATATGCAATGGACATAAGATTGGCTTCATTGGGCTGGTGGAACAGGTTAGTTTTGTTGTAGATAAAAATACAAATACAAAAATATTTATTTCCAAGATTTTTTTAACATCTTACTCTGTGGTCCCACACTAGGCATAGCCTGTACTGTGGATACCTGTTTATACGATTACAATTTTATCGTTTTCGTGGTCAAACACAATAATCGGAACACATAATAATCGGAAAACACAGAAATTATACCAAATACAAACAGGGTGTCCCGTAATGAGTGAAGCATCTCTTGGGGGATAATAGCTGAGCTATTAATCTATCAAAATAACCCAATATAGGTCATACGAAAATATCACTGTTTTTGAGATATTGAGGATTTTTTAGTTTTTTCAAAAATGTTGACCTCGCCCAATGTTTTAAATTACTGTGGCGGTAATTCTTATTTGTTTTTCATAATTTTTTTACTAAGTTTTCTCTATGAGTTGCTTTCTTGGATACATGCATTAGATATTAATAGAAATATCAGACAACGGAAGAAAAAAAATATTTATTTCAAATTTAGAATAGAGTAAAATTTTGAGGTCAGATTTTATAGTCTGTGGTTTAAAAAAAATGTACCACACTGAGACGGTCAGTGAACTTAAAAACTTCTGTATTTAATACCAATTTCAAAATGGTATAAAACTTATGGATTTTCCCCAAAGCAAAAAAAATATTGCAATTTGAAATCAATTTGGGACCTATTTTAATGATACGACCAGGATGATACTTGGTATGAAATGTTATTTTTTTACATGAAAAATAAAACTCAATGTTATTATAGGTGCGCGCCTCTTTAAAAATACAGAAAAACGAAGCCCACGCGAGCGAATCCGCGGGCAGAGACTTAGTTATTTTTTGAAGGTTTTTGAGTATTCATTGAGTGTTTTACGTCCTAATCTATACGTTAAGAGTATAAAAAAAGGTATGTCTGCAACTCAACCAAAATCTCACATTGTCACCTGGTCAGACAATTTCACGAGTTTAGAAGCGTATATCTCAGAAAATATTTATTTTAGCAGAAAACGCATTTAGAAACCTCAATATCATTTTTAAAGACCTTTCCAATAAAACCTCACTCAATGATGTATTCGCGAATTTATTTTTTTACCCTCCGTTTACATGTATGGAAAGCCACCCCAAAAATATATTTTTTTTAAACAAAATGTAGCCTATAAGTTGCACCTAATATTGGTCTATCAGCATGTGAAATTTCATAAAAATCTGCCCAGTGGTTATTACGTGATTGACGCACATACAAACAGATAAACAGATAAACAGACAAACAGACAAACAGAAAAAAAAATTAACCATGGTTTTGGTATCTATAGAACATACATATTGCATACCAATTACTTTTTTTGAAAAATATTCAATGTACAGAAATGGTTCGGTTACTGTTTTATTATATGTATAGATAGATAAAAGATACAAAATCATTAAGTGTGTACTGTATATCGTTTAGATTAATATTCTAATAATAATAATGCATAAATAAATTTAAAACTTATTTAAAATTCTCTATATTCTTGTTAATGTTGTAATGGTGGTGTTTTTAATTTTTTTTTCTTTTTCTATTCTAACATTTATCTTAACTCCTCGTAAATGATAGTCCAAACCATATTTGTTCAATAGCTTGTTCGTTTGTTTTTGTGTCAAGGGCAAATACTGGACAGAATTATATGTTATAAAAATTATGTTTTTATCACGGTACTGTAATTATCGTGAGAAAGTTGGTTGCAAACAAAATTGAAACCGCAAAAATATATATGTGACCTAGATGAATTCATATTCCCATGCCTTATCACCTACAAGAAAATAAGCTCAAAATAAAAACACAAGAATCAAACTGTATATAAACAAGTCCACAAAAATCCACTAGGTTATTCTTTTTTTATTACATTCGCACAAAAAAACCTGTCTAACTATATCTTCTAATAAAGACTTGTATAATTGTAGTAAGAGCTTAATAATAAGTCATTTTATAAAGGAATTTACAAATAAAAATTCCATTAACTTATAAATTATATAGGATATTGGATTGTGCTAGATGTCATTCAGAATATGTGATAGTTTTTATTTAACAGACTTAGTTCTAAGTTAGATTTACTTTGTCATTCAAACCGCGGAAAGCCATCCAAAAAAAATCTACATGTATATTTTTGAAGTGGACTTTCAGGGCCAAATCTTAAACTAAAAGTATTATCAAAAATGATGTATAGAGTCCGATTTTGACCAATTTAAAAACTACATCTTAGTAATTGAATGTGTTGATTCCACTTACACTACACAAATTTGCCCTGAATGTATATATACATTCGAAAATAAAATATATATATATTTATATAAATAAATCTCCTGCAAAGAGACATAAAAGTCTTACAATATCGTAACAAAACCAAAAAAAGCTTAAAAAAGTAAAAATACATATTTACAGGAATGGCTAGAAACATTAGCAACTATAAACCCAGAAGAGGTGACATTCATTGATTTCCTACAAGCAGGATCGAAACTCGCCTCTCAACTAAAGGAAGAGGTAAGGTATTATGTAATCTAGATTGAAAAGTATTTAGAGATTACTATGTTTTAGATTGATTACAGATGGATACAGACTATCTTTTATTTTGAAGCCTATATCGTTTTTTTTTTCAAAAGATTCACGACATTTTTGTTTTTCAAACACCTTTCTTTAAATCTTCTGAACTTAGTCCATACAAGTAACAGTGGCCATTTTATATTTCCACAGATAAGCTATAAAGCAAAAACTAAAGAATTCCTTATGAATTTGTTTACATACGTTTTTATTATTTTTGTTTTTCAGGGCTGTGAATACGTAATAGCATTAACACATATGCGGACCCCGAATGATATAAAACTGGCGGAGGGAGCCAACAAAATCGACCTTATACTGGGTGGGCATGACCATGTTTATGAAGTTTTGGAGGTAGGTTAATATTTTACATTTAAAAAATAACTTGAATATGCCATCAGCTTTTATGTCAAGTCTTATTAACTGACGAATTTTACTCCAAAATTAAATGATTATATATTTTTAAATAGATAAGGTACAATGATGAATGCAATGATGGATGCTCGATCTTTAATCTTGAGATTGTCTCTATGCTAATAAAGGATTTTTAAAGAAAATCATTTTATTTTCCCAAAATTAGTAATGGATACATTCTACTTAATATTTAGTGTGCAAATTAAAAGTTAAAGTTTAATAACATTACTATAAAATTATACATATAATAAATATATCGATGTTCAAATAACAATATCAAAATTTATGTTTATAATGTCAATATTAATTAAAATTATCTAAATATTCATCTATTTCATAGAACTACTTCTTCATCAACCATTGCGTCAACTAACTGCGAAATAGAGAAATTCTATTCTTTCGTACTTTCATCCCCTATTCTAGCGCTAGATATTTTATAATAAACTAATTATTTTTAGATAAACAACAAATACATAGTAAAAAGCGGCACAGACTTCCGTCAATTCAGCCAGATCAACATCAACTTCGCGGGGGAGGCTGCTCGCGTTGACATCTCAGAGGTGAACGTCACCAGCCAGTACGCTGAGGACCCGGAGCTAAAGGCGAAGGTGGAGAAATATTCGGGTAAAGTAAACTATACTAATATAAAAAAAGGATTTTTTTTTGTTTGATGTTTGGATTTAATAGGCTATAGTTAGTGACTGATTTGGATTAAATTTTGTATAAAACATGATTGGGACAGGAGAAAGAGAAAATCTTACGGGAATGGGAGATATACGCGGGTAAAAGCGCGAAGTTCAACTAGTTTTGTAATAATATTAAAAGGAAGATTTTTGTTTGTTGAAAGGCGATAATATTACAAAAATTGTGTAATATTTTTTTTGTAAATTTACAATCTAGATGTGTGCATTTACTGTCTAGGCCTTTAGGGTATTATAGGCTATCTAAGATACGCTGCTAACATAGTAGTAATTTTCACGGGTAAAACTGCAAGGCACAGTTAGTTTAAGAATAAGACATTCGAGAAACCGCGCTCGGGCTGACATGTCAGAAATGTGAAATGTGTCAGAATCAGTACCCTAAGGATCTTGAGCTGAATACGCAAGTAATTTTCCAAAAACACTTGTCTGTTATCTATACTTCTATACTAATATTATAAAGCTGAAGAGTTTGTTTGTTTGTTTGTTTGAACGCGCTAATCTCAGAAACTACTGGTTCGAATTGAAAAATTCTTTTTGTGTTGATTAGACCATTTATCGAGGAAGGTTTTAGGCTATATAACATCACGTTGCAACTATTAGGAGCGAAGAAATAATGGAAAATGTGAAAAAAACGGGGAAAATTATAACATTATGCTACGGGAGCGAAGCCGCGCGGATCAGCTAGTGTGTTATAATGTCAAGATGTAGATACCCAGATTTTGACTTTGATATTGTGGCGTCATGTGACGTCACAATTCCTGAATCGCGATGTAGAAATGTTTTCTCCGCTAAGCGTGTATACCACTTCCAAACATGAATCCACGGGACCCAAAGTCCGGCCAGTCCTATGGTTCGAGCTGGTTGAGGATCCTCCCTTTTCGTTAAGAAAACTAAATTATTCTACTATAAGAGAATTCATTCAGGATTACCTATAGTTTTAGCCATCAAAACTTACAGACTAATAAAAATTTGTCTTTGATTTTTTCAGCAATGATCGACGGCAAAATGGACGAAGTCCTCGGCAAGTTCTACGTGCCTCTAGAAGGAAGGTTCTCCTGCATCAGACGGCAGGAGTGCAACCTCGGCAACTGGGTCTGCGACGTGCTGCTGGCGGCCACTGGCGCTGACCTGCTCATCCTCAACTCCGGCACCTTCAGGTCTGACCAGGTGAGGAGATTTCTCCAGGGTGTGCATCCTTCAGGCCACCTTGAGAAACCCTGTCTTTCTAGGACAAGATGCTAGTGGTACTTTTCAACTTTGAGACCTTTCAGCATAAGATTCTCAAAAAATAAACATGGAAGCGAGATTTGAATATATGCGCAGCCTTTTCTAATACCTTTCTCTAAAAATCCAAATAAAGTTTTTTGTGAACGTTTTTTTGAATATAAATTTTCTTTTGCAGGTCCACCCAGCTGGAGACTTCACACTCCGGGACCTGTCCAGCATCATTCCAATGCGAGATCCGCTGGTGGTGGTGGCGGCAAGCGGCAGCACTGTGCTGGAAGTGCTGGAGAACGCCGTCAGCAAGTACCCCAGCCTGGAGGGCAGGTTTCCGCAGGTCAGTTTACCTCCTATTATTTACCGAGCGAAGCGAGTTCTCAGAGTCAAGATGGCCGGGCAAATGTATGTAAGTATGATAAACTTTGTTCGTCGATAACTTGAGTATTGTTTATCCGATCTTGATTAAATTTTGTACGCTAATAGTTTAGAAACAGGAAAATATCGAGTTCGACGATGAGCGAAATCGGTGGTGGGGTAACGAAGATAGGGGGGGTCAAATAGGTGTTTATTTGTCCGAGGATATATGAAGTGTGGTTTATCCGATCTCGATAAAATTTGTAGTTTGTAAAAACCAAACACAGTCAACTCTTTGTCAAAAATAATCGTGTACAGAGGGAGAGAGTGAAAAATAATTTGTACTAATTACGTTCAAAGGCGGTACAAGCTGCGTTCGGTCATTTAATAATAAACAATTATTGTGTTTTTATAATGCGAGATTGTTGTTATTTATAAGTTGAGTTAACTTGCATAAATTTAATTTGTTTTTATTGTACACGTGATTGAGACTGCTGTCTTAATAGTTTCACGTCACAGAGGGATCCGAACGGAACACCAGTTCGAACTTTTCGCACCAATTATGCGCATAGTTATCTATTATGTTTATCTTTGTAAAATGTTTGTATTTATTTCTGTAAAATGCATGCATGTACATAGTTGTAAGAAATATTTTTCTTTCTTTTAATAAACAACTCAATTTTCTTACCAGGTGGCCGGTGTATCGTTCGCGTTCGACCCGTCCAAGCCGCCCGGACAGCGAGTGGCGGAACAAGTGGTCAAGATCGGCGACGAGTACCTGCTGCGGGATCAGACGTACCGCCTCGCTGTCAAACAGTACCTGCACGCTGGCAACGACGGGTTCAGCATGCTGCCCAAGTGCCCAGTGCTGGTGAGTATTGTCAATTTTTTATTACTAGCTGCGTCCCAGGCCTTCGCTCCCGTGGGAATATCGGGATGATATATAGCTTATAGCCTTCCTTGATAAATGGGCTATCTAACACTAAAAAAAAATTTCGAATCGGACCAGTACTTCCTGAGATCAGCGCGTTCAAACAAACAAACCCTTCAGCTTTATAATATTAGTATAGATTATTTTCGGGTTGGGAATCGCAATCAACATGCTCTATAAATGCAACAGTTGACTAAAAAAACACTCTGTAATGGTAATGATTAAATGGACTAATACTGTTATAGATTTTGATAAATTCCTATCCTCTATATACGGGTTTTATCTATATCCTTATCCCTTCCCCTTCCTTCGAGCCGACAAGGCGTCTGCGACACTCTTATGTTGCGAATGGTCCTGGGCTGCGGTCAGTCAATTAACATCAGATTAATATAAATAAATAAATATTCCTGGACATTTAACACAACGCCATCTAGTCCCAAACTAAGCAAAGCTTGTACTATGGATACTAGACGACTGATAGACATTCTTAAACATACTTTTTTTGTGAATACATACTTAAGATAAATTAACACCCAGACAGTAAAGAATTACAATGTTCATCACATCATAATTTTCTACCCGTGGGGATCGAACCCACACCCTCCGGCGCACTTGCTAAACTACTGCGCCAACCGGGTCGTCAATTTACATTAGTTGAACCGGCCATGCGCTTGCATGCTTTAACATAAAAAAAATAAATAATTGTTTCGTCAGGTATCAGACGACATGTGTCCGGAGGTGGGGATGGCCATACAGAACCACTTCGCTGCGATCAACGTGCGCACGGGCAAGTCCAGGCCGTCCAAGCATCGGCAGTCGCTCGTTACTCTAAGCCGCAGGTACATTTGTCTTTAGTTGATTAAATATGACATTTTCTGGTCCTTTATTTAAAATTCGAAATATTTACTTTTTTGTTAATTTATTATATTTTTCAAGAAAAAGTACATAAAAATTCACTATCAATTGAAAATGTTATATTTTGGGAACGGTAAAATATTAAAAATAAAAATATATATATATATTGTTAGAAACTAGTAGAGAGGCTTTGTATAATTATGTCGAATGTAATAGAAATGTACTGTGATTCTACACAACTGGCCAATTATAGAACTAGTCAGTTAACAACAAATCACAGCTAGTCATAATTACTATTAGCAAAGTGAGGGTAGTTTTGTCGTGACGTCAATAAGACGTTCGAGCACCAGGCGCAATCGGTACCAATGCGCCCAGATTTTTTTTTCTTTTATAGCACTTTGATGACAGCTGACAACTAACAAATGACATTTGCATAGAAAGATGACATTAAGAACTTGTTAAAACATGAAATCAAAAAAGGTTCCGACAATATTTATTGACAACAAATTTACATATGTGTAAAAACAATTAAAACGATGACACCTATACACACAACAAGCTTAAATACTACACAGGATTCAACGTCCGCCTCGGTTAAATACTAACATTATGTCCTAGTATTTCTTTCTTTCTTTCAATAAT
The DNA here is from genome assembly GCA_001586405.1 of Phoebis sennae. Lineage (NCBI taxonomy): Eukaryota > Metazoa > Arthropoda > Insecta > Lepidoptera > Pieridae > Phoebis > Phoebis sennae. The sequence continues at coordinate 107,064 of LQNK01000569.1, read as the reverse complement.
AAAAGTTAAGGTTAATAATAGAAAAATTACAAAATCACAAATGTTGTTGTTTTATGTTGTGAAAGGTGTTCATGTAGTGTAAGTATGTACGTGTATGCGTGTGTGTGTGTGTGTTTATGTGTATGTGTGTGAGTATAACAATTAGAACGAGGTTTCCTCATATTCAGTTAAGTCAATTAACACGGTTTACATTAACCAATTACATTAATTGCATTATAATTAAAATTAACAAGAAATAAACATCCTAAGAGGTAACTTAAAAAATAAACACTTCTTTAAAATAATAATAATAACTCTTTCTCTCTTCTCAATTCCCACGTGTAACATTAATAATTATATCTACGGAAAATAGTACAACATTAAGAATCATATTTACTAAATGTAAGTCGTACTTATCATAAAATTACTGTGAAGGTAGATGATAAAAAGTAGTGTTGGCAAATGGTATAAAAGATCGGTGTCGCTATAGGATCGGCTCAGTATTGTACGTTAGCTCGAATAGTGAAATAAAAGGTATAATACACTAAAACATGAGGAACAGTTTTATTTAGTGCCTAAAATAGCATCTCTAGACGTTGGAAAGGAGTATTGGTAATACACGATACCAACTAAAGCATTCATACGTCTATATGTAATCGTCTCATATGAAATTGTTATAAGCCAATCATGAACTCTACTTTTACATTTATAAGAAGTGAGGGGGTAGCATTATCATATCATTGTCATTGTCTATAACACGCCTAAAAACGTGTAATTATAAACCAAGGCCTTTATTTAACCGGCTAATAAGAAAACGGAAAGTTATCTTAGTTATAATTTGACGCGTATTTTTTTTTTCTTTTTTATGATCAGGCACAGCTTGGTGAAAATGCTGGACAGCAGCGACCTGGACGGTCCGCCGCCGCTTCGGAGAGCATCCTCCGCTGCCGAGAGCCCACACACACACCACAGGTATACTGCTATACAAGTTTATTTTCAATCCATATTTATGTTAAATAAAATTTCAATCTATAGTTATATTAAACACAATTTTATATGTAAAAAGAAATATAAACGATTATAAAACCCTATCTAATATTCACAGTTTTAATACAAGAAATAAGGAAAAACTTATCATTTCTAATTCTAAATTATCCAAAGTTAAAAAATCTTTTATTGCTTGCGGTATTAAATTTTATAATAAAATATCTAAAACAATCACGGAATTAACATTAAATAAATTTAAAAATATTATTAAAAAGGCTCTACTGCGGAAAGCTTATTACTCCGTAAATGAATTCTTAAATGACGATGACCCTTGGTCGGATTAATTCGATTTAGAATAATTATTTTATGTATATCTTTTTGTGTTTATATTATTTTTTTGACTTTCTTTAAGTGTACATGATTGTATCTACAAAGAAATAAATAGTTAATTAAAAATAAAAAAATCTAAATTAACCCAATCTTCATATAATTATTTTAATATATAACAAATTGTGAAATCATTAAAATTAAAAAAAAATGTACACCTTTATATCCACCATCATTTCCTCCTGTCTCGAAAATTGCCAACGTCAAGTTTTCACACAGAATCAGTGAATGGTATAATTATTTATTCATTTGTTTACTAGGTTTGCCAATATAATAGTGTTTCTTTCGATACTCTGTGCTTTGGAGAAAACAAGGATAAGATGGCGCATAGAAAAGAGCTTTAACCTCTGTGACACCTGTCAAAATGACACTACTAGGGTTGTGAATTGTGATCATGTAAAAAAAATTATCGATGAAAAAATTTGTTCATGAGTTACTGATTTACTCACTGTAAAGTACGAGCGAAATCGTTAATGGTGTTCCGAAAATAGAGGAGAGGGTGGTCACAAATATCGTCTAAATATCTAATATACATATAGGCGGGTGTGGTATCAAATGAAAGGTCTTGATTTATACAATTGTTTCTTACATATTATCAAATTTTAATTATGTTTCCAGGTTAACGCGCCGCGCGTCTCTCGATGACTTGGAGCAGAACGCGTGCGAGCTGGCGCCCAAAGTCGAGAACAGGATCATCATACTCGACCGTCCTGAGGTACACATACATAATTCTATATATTAATGCGTGATGCAAAAACTTTGTACCCCTTTTTACGAAAATTGCGCGGACGTAGGGGCATAAAATTTGGCACACTTATAGTTTATGTGTAGGAGAAGTGCAGAACGCTAATATTTTTCAATAATAATGCTTATAAAGTACATTAAATCAATAAATAAATTTCATACACACAAACATACACAATATATTTTTGCATCGGCTTCTATACCATTGATTATATCGACCGGTATTGCCTTTCCACCAGAGGTCAAGTCAACTTAAAAACATTTTTTAACTAATTTTGTGACTGATGCTTTCAGAAACTTCAAGAGCTGTTAGACGAAAGAACGCGGTGGGAATCCGACTCGGTGATCAAGGAAGTAGACGACGAAAGCTCGCCGTAAACATATCCGATTGTATCGATTTTTTATTGGTTGTGCTGGAACATCGATTTTTTTATTTATTTATTTACAGGAACGTTACAGGGGAGTTCCCAAAGCGTTACAACTAAAATTTATAATTACATTATTGTTTAACTAAGAAAGTGGATTGTTAATTTTTTAAATCTACTTTCTTTATAAAATATGAGCATCTGAGCAAGTACTTCACTATAAAGTGAGATTTGGTTTATCGGTTTTCAACTTTTTTGAATTTACGATTTAATTTTGGCTGTTTTTAAATGTGATTACATCAATCAATAGCTAGTTGTTAATTTAAAGGGCTGTCTTTTTCGAAACCAATTGATTTTTTCAATCGAGTAAATCGACATTCAATGTTGATTTAAATAATAATCGAGTTTTTTTTTTGTTTCGATTCGAATAACCGATAAATAAGCAATATTTTTTTTTATAATTTTATATTCCAGTATATTATTTTTTTACTGGCTTAGTAATTTTTTTGTTGTTAATACTAAAATATTTTTTAAGCTTAGGTACATATTTGGTTTTTAAAATCCCGTCTAGTACTAGATTTTTATTTTTAATATAGAATGTACCTTATTGCATACTAAGTTTGAATTTAATTTGATTAAATTTAAAACCATTATTATATGAATCTCTTCCCAGAAACGGCTCAATTTCTTTAAAAATAATGTTAAATTATTTAGATTATCAAAACCAAACATAGTCTTATTATTATAAATTCAAAATAATGTTAAGTTATTTTACAGAATTAAATTGATTATTTGTAAAACGGAATAGAAAAAACAAGTGGAAGTGCCCTGCTGCTCTAGCCTGCGATTTTTAACTTTGTACATTAGTACAACATCGGTCCAGTCGTTATTCGCTACTTGATGTGACATAACGTCTCGACTTCAGATATAATATATTGAAATCAGGCGTTATTCCGCAATTATAAATTGTAAAAACGATCCAGCATAATAAATAAGTCTCATGGCGATGTATCTTATCACCGGCAAATATAAAAGTTTGTTTTAATACAATAAAATGTAAATTATTGTGAAAATCACAAATTCGTATATTTTTTCAAATTAAAAAATACCTTATGCTGTTGACTTAAAGTACATAATTGACTTTAATACGTACCTAAATCAAATGATATAAGTTCTAGAAGCTTCGATGAGGGATGTGTCAAATTTGTTGATATCGATATATAAGTGAAATTAATAATGTAAAAACAATATTTGAATTTAATACAATCAGCTGAAAGAGTATTGGACTCGCATACGAAGCATTTTAACCCATCGTATAAAATGTAACACTGCAAACCACAAAAACAAATTAAAAATAAATAGTATTAAAATATATATTAATTTATAGTACAAATTAATTAAGGAATCAGTTAGGACGACTTCCTCCTTTTGGAGTTCTTAAATTTATGTTTAATTATTTTTCGGTAATAGTGGAAATTTAACTAACATCGACATGTAGTTATCGATACGATCAATCACTGGGTGAGTAGCAAAATGACAGCTGAGTGTCAAACGGTTGTACCGTAAATATAACATTTATTTAAAAGGTGTTAGAGATCAAAATATAATGAATTTATAATATCGCCCTCTAGCGATGAATAGCCTTACCTTTTTTCTAGGTGGAAAATTGATTCAACAGATAAACTAATTACTACCTTACTGGCATACAAAAATACTTCATTTTAAATAACAATAAATACGATTTCCAACCGAAACGTTTTTTTGTAAATTTTTGACATTGCTTCTTTTGTATGCATTGTACGATTTAATTTGTCAATGTGTGAGTTTGGCGACATTGGTTCTCATACTAAAGAAGCACTAGGGCACTTCCACTTGTTTTTTCTATTCCGTGATTTGTAAGGCCTATTTCACAAATGCTTGAAAAATAAAAATAAATTTTAAAAAACATTCTTTACTGAATTTTCCTTAAAAGTAATTGTGACATAAAAAAAACACCCTGATTACAAAATACAGTTGTAATATTTTTTAAATCTGTAATAAAATTTTATATATCTCAATAAATTGAACAAAGTGAAATGGGTCCTAACATTTAAATGTTTTAGCGTAAAAATATTGTAGTTTTCAAAAATCACTCGTTCAAATACCTCATTGTATGCAGTATTTTATATTTTATAAAACAACAGCCAAAGAACAAATGGGGCTATTAGAGCCGATATAAAAAGTAGAAGTACAGTCAGAAGCATATACAAGGTGTTACATATAATATACATATACATGTAATACTGAATTAACCTGAAATTATAAATATTCCTGGACATTTAACACAACGCCATCTAGTCCCAAACTAAGCAAAGCTGGTACTATGGAAACTAGATAACTGAAGGACATACTTATACATACTTTTTTTTTGCAAATACATACACACTTTAGATAAATTAACACCCAGACAGTAGAAAATTATAATGTTCATCACATCATAATTTTCTGCGTGTGGGGATCGAACCCCTCCGGCTATTGCGCCGACCAATGATGAACCACTGCGCCAATCGAGTCGTCAAAATAATATAAACAATTATTATTATAGCATTGCGCCGGAGGGTGTGGGTTCGATCCCCACGAGCAAAAAGTTATGTGATGAACATTATAATTTTCTACTGTCTGGGTGTTCATTTTATCTATAGTATGCATGTATTTACAAAAAAAGAAAAGTATGTTTAAGTATGTCTATCAGTTATCTAGTTTCCATAGTACAAGCTTTGCTTAGTTTGGGACTAGATGGCGTTGTGTTAAATGTCCAGAAATATTTATTTATTTATTTCATTCGTTTACAGGACATTCAGAACATGTATCTGAACAATAATAACATTGTTTTAATATCCTGACTGTACAAACACGAGTTTGAGTCTCCTGTTCTTTTTTTATTGCAAGCAGAAGCAATTGACCTGAAAAAAGACAAATTAACTCAAATAGCTTAAAATATTTATTAAATATTAGTTGTGATGATTACATACGATTTGCATGACTAATTGCTTGAACAAACTTGGCTGTCAATTTTGACAGATTTTTTTTAATAAATTTTTTTTATGAAATAGAATACTTATTTATAATAAAATATAGACTAGCTTTCGCACTGGCTCCGCCCGACCTTAGCTTACAAGCTGTATAGTGCCTTTATATGTGTTTTCTGTTAAAAAAACTTATATTTTGCCGCGAAAATGAGATTATATGAATGGTAATTTTATTGTTGTGTCGAAACATATCGAAGTCAAGTAAAGTTTCTATTTATTCAAATATATTTCGATTATTAAAGACCAAGCTAGATATTTGTAATTTTTCCTATAACTATCATTTCTTTCTAACGGCCATTTTCAATAGAGTATCAATAATTATAGATAGATTGTTATGTCAGATTATGTGACAATAGATAGACAAAAGTCATAGCAAATGTATCCGTCGTTAGGATATTGAAATCAAAGTAAGTGCAAATACATAGATTTGTCTGACTTTAGTAAGCAAAACAAGGGATAGATAGAATATTGAAAACAGCCCAACACTAGTAAATAAACTTTTGTCACCAGTTTTTGTATACTAGGAGTTCATACATAATATACGGAATATTTAAAAAACAAACAAACTCTGAATAATATTTATTTATTTGTAAACAGTGTTTCAAAAAAGAAGATATAACAATATTATACTTTTTTTAAACAGTCGAAAAACAAATTTTCCCCCTTTAATAAATTTAATTAAGTTTTAAATAATTTTCTTATAAGATTCAAATGTTTTTTTTCTTGGTCACTATGGAAGGAAAGAAAATTATGGGAAAAACCATAAAATATAGCGTGGCCCTAACCCTTTATATTATAGTTTCTAGTGCGTTCATTCTTATGCTTAAAATAGGTTTTACTGTGTGGCTACCTAATAGAAACGCAATGATAATGCAAGTTTACACGGACTTAGTAAAAAAAATAAATATTAATTAGTATGTTTAAAAAAAAATTCATCCACTCAAATTAATAAAATGGCAAAAAATGTAACTACAGATTTTATTAATTTTTAATAATTTTGAATCAACCTTTTATTCACCCATTTTTTTCTGCAATTTTAACAATTTTTTTATTAATAAACATGAGGATTTTAATTTTAAAAACTGACTGTTATCATGCAAAAAGTAATAAACGGCTACAGAAAAAACAAGCAACAAATATAACATTTATGTTTTAGCTACTATAATGCGTGTCTACTAAGTACGTGTAAACCTTGCCTTAACTCAGGAGGATGTAGTTATATGAAGAAATGTGTTTGTAACTTGTTTCCTAGGGTGCCTATTGGGTAGTTTTTAAGACTATATTCGAAACGGTAAAATTCACTTATAATGACACCCACTCGGTTTTCTTCGATATTTATACTGAAATTATATAAATTCCCAAAAACAAATACACTAAATAACTTTAAATGAAAACATATTTCTTTATTTGAGTAAAAATTTACTCAAATAAAGAAATATTTTTTTTTAATCTAATAACTTAGTTAAGCAACTAAGTTAAGTTATAAAATTACAGTTAATAGCAAGATTCAGCTTCTTATTTTAATTTTATTAGTAAATAATACATATATTGTAAGTCATTATAAGTGGATTGACCTGCTATTGCTTTTGTCGCTATAGATCAAACTATACAATCTTCAGTCGGTCTAAAATCTACAAAAATCGTATAATTTTAACTAATGTACATAGAAATCATAATATACAAATTTTGAATCGAAACTCAAATGGCGTGCTGTCACTCTAATAAAGAGAGATGGATATAAAAATTATAAAACACCTCTCAAAGTTAACTTCAATTAGATATTTAGAAATCATTTTTTTGTATAATGTAGTAGTTTAAAATACTTTATGTGAAGTTATTTTTATATACCGACTGAAGATATCACTATCTACTGCCAGAATATATCAAAATATATTGTAAATATGTGTTAGTTGTATAGCATAGCACCGTGTAATACGCTAGCGCACCAAATGATGTCGATTAATGTAATATAGTTTTCACGCCTTTGCTAAAACACGAACAAACAAAACTGTGTTAAATGAGTTAGTCTTTTCATTGGAATTACACATCACTCTTATTTGAAAAAAAAATATTTTTTACTTCCGTTTCTATTTATTAACACTATAAAATAACTGTAATGATGACTTTAGTTGAACTACCTACTGTTAAAAATGGATATAAGTATAAAAAATGTGTTTTTCTTCAATAAAAATCATTAATATAGCCTGAGAGTTCACATTGTCAAATATCCTTATATAACGGATTACTATCTCGAAAAATATAATTTTGTTTAGTTTTGGCTGTGCGTCAAGCCAGGAAAAAATTTACTATAGATTTGTAGATATAGAAAATGTATGTAACCAATTTTTAATTCTGAGGTACCTATATTATGATTGTATAAGACAAGTTTACTACAATGTATGAAAAAACTGCTCATAAATAAATCTTTGTATCATAATTATAAACCACAAGGTTTAAGGATGCATTAGTTCAAATTTAAATTACAATAAAAAATATTTGTCTTGAACTGAACAAAAAAATCATTGAACAAAAACCTGCTTCAAAGCAGTTCTTCATTAAAAAAATAAAATATTTTAGTACTAATATGTAAGTAGTTGTAGTCCTAACATATTACATTAATCAACATAAAGAGTATTATAAAAGACCAGTGAAATTGTTTTTATTTATTTTTTGGTTACAATTAATGACTTCCATTACTTTAGCGTCATTTTTGTGATAATTTAACAATGTTGTGATATTCAATAATTATTTAAAAAGTTTGTCTTGTTTTATATTACGAATAAAATAGTATGATGATATTTTGTTTTATTTTCTTCTTTAAATGCGGGCACTTTTGGTTAATAATGAATATTACTTATTTAAATTTTCAATAACCCATAAAAGGTCATGCTGAGACAAAGGAGTAATTATCTAATTACAATGCACACTTTATATATCTCTATTCATCCCCGATGCCTTATTTGCAAACCCACGCAGAAATTCTATACAAAAATATCTAAAATCAACAGTTCAATCTTTTCATTGTTAACCGTCTCTTCACATCAAGTGACTGCAATCATGCATACTTGTTTACTGTACTGCTATAGAAATGTTTAATTATTTATAGTATTGAGAATGATCATGTACATTGATGTAATAATTAAATTATATATTGCATTGAATAAAACAATTGTTTGTTCGATCGATTTATTTACAATTAAATTATCATACATTATTAAGGCCAAGCCACACTAACCAAGTATATTGCAACCCCTTTCGCTGTAAGGACATAATTGTAGAAAGAATTTCACTGTTTTAAATACAATGCAAATTATTATTTATTACAATATTGTATTATTGGTGTAAGAGAATTGGGAAACAAGTAACAAGGAGGAACACAAAAAAATGGATGCCTTATTTTTAAACTGAATTCTGGTTAGTTCTATCAAAAACATCATATTGATGTCAATCTTTTGCACAGATACACCACAAAGTTTTGCCAGATGTATTATCATAAATAACTTTACAAAAGCATTCTAGCAAGCTTCTTTTAGAACTTTAAGACAATGAGAAACATCTTCATTTTCACATTGTTTACAATTTATTAATATTTTACATATGTATTTTCACAATGCCTACATTCTCAGTATAATAAGAAAATAATGTTTTAAGATCACATAAAACATAATTGGATATAATTTTCAACAAAACATTTGTTCAACTTGAATATAATATTTCATGTTGCTATACAGAGATGTCCTTAATATCTATATTCCTGAGATATAAAAATACATATATTTTTACAACAATTAATGCAGTGAGATAAAAATCATCAGTAATTAATAGTTCCATTAAATAATTAATAGAGGCATATCAGAGTTGGACACAACCATATTTGCATTTATGACAAAGGAAATATATAAATAATACCCTTGTGTTATTTCATTATGTATGTGAACTATTATTTCTTTCATTAAACTACAGTATTCCCATAAGGTACACCATGGCCCATCTGTACATACCTACTATTTATTTTACATATTACTACACTTTAATTCATTTACAATCATGTTATTAAGCAGTCTTATCCATTATAGTTTGCTCTGAAATTAAAATATAGTAGAGGATACTTTACACAGTCTACGCAGGTAGGAGCAATAATCCGTAATATTACCATTTCAAAGTCTTCAAATTCTATACACCAATAATTTCTCACAAATCACTTCCCGAGTCCATTTTTAAATCTTCGTATAACTTGTTTTTCATAAATCTACTTTAGCACCGATATTACTAAGCGGGATGGCTTGCAACTCTGTTCTGAGGCAGAGAAACTCTCCGGCCACACAAGTGATCACTGCACAGGCTATATTCAATGCCCACCAGGAGAATGTCGTTGGAAATGAACCATTGTACAGCCAACATATGATGAGGTGAAAACCGTAGTATGTGCAACTGTGAATAAGGAATTAAATTGTCAAATGAAAAAGTTTGTTACATATGTTTGTTACCCTTTCACACAACAACGACCAAACCAATTGTGATTAGTATACATATTACATACTATTAATTAATACCTATGTTACTTTTATTTATCTCTTGGTGTGTGCAATAAAGAATATTTTCATTTTCATTTCATTTTTTTTTTTCATTTCATATATAAAGTGAAATAATATTATTATTGCCAAATTTTTTGACGTTTGTTACTCTTTCACGCAAAAACTACGGAAGCAATTGTGAATGGTTTATATATAAGTAAGGATCCAGAATATTACATAAGCTACTTTAAATTCCAGGATTCCTACAGGATCAGAAGTAAAGTGGATATAGCTGTTTTTTATATATAGGCAATTTAATATAACATGTTCTTTTATGTTTGGCAGAACTTTTTTTTTATGGCTCACCCGGGACTGCCAATCTTGATCTGTAGGCAAACATATAAACAAGACCAGGTGTATTTAGGACATATACAAGCAAAAAAAAAATATTGCATGCCCTAAACTTCATTTGAAGTAATAATCATAGTTTACCTGAAGTCCAAGCACAGCTTAGTCCGTCCAACCAGTAACCATAATAAATAAGCACCGATTCCCGCATTAATAACAAATGCTAGTATAACGGACCGCCCTTCATTATCCTTTACATGTATTTCCTGAAAACAGAAATTATTCTCTAAAAGTATTTTTAATATACGATAAACACTAGAAAACTTTGCATCTGTTGATTTCATTTTTATGTGAGTAGTTCTAAGTATCTTTGAAAATATGAAAAATCATATGTACTACTTGCCACTACAGAAAACAGTTGTTTATTGTTAAAATAACTAGTGCTCGACATTTTTAATAAGGCAAACGCTTATTTAACGTTTTTCAATCAATTATTGCTAATTTGTCTACAAAGCAAACAGTAAATACCATATTTACATTAAATTCTACTGCTATACTTCTGATTCTACTATTAAAAGACAAAGCATGAAAATAACATGAAAAGCTACAAAATACTTACGTGATATTCAAAAATATGATCTAGTGTCCTCGTTGAAGCCGTTAGGTCCTGCATAACAGCGATAAGAAGACTCAACGTCAAATACATTAGACTCTGCAACGCCACTATTTGGGATACGATCAAGCAAGGATCCCACTGTGTGTACCGAAAGGACCCAGTTAACTTCTTTATTTTAGACATCTTCGCCATTCAAACTTACAATGAACTAAGTGGGCAAATGCTTACACAGCTGTTTCGTCATATATTTGTTTTGATGTCTCGGCCACATATGAAAGCTAATTTTTAGTTTTACTGTAATAATAATAGATTAATAGGTTCGAGACGAAATTATCGGATATGAGCATAGTAAATTACACGTAATAAATATTTATTATTCACATTTCACATTCGTTCCCGAAAAATGATTGACAAATTGACAATGGCAAGTGGCATGTGTCAAAACTCAAACTTCACAATTCACTTACTTCAAAAGGTAATAAATACTTTTATTTACTAAAGTCTAAAAGTAATACAATATTATTGTTTAAATATGAATTTTAGTCCGTATATTTACTCATTAACACTTATTTATTTACAATATTCATGGACGCCATTATTCGACATTTTTTGTAGCCTGTATACGACATATCCAAGTTGTACAGATAATAAATAAAATATACGTTAAATACTATTCTTGGGGAGTCCCCTACAATTGATAATGCTTAATTAATTAAGCATGACTAACTTTATTCTACATTTAGATCTCTATAGGAAACTGTTGGTTTCGTTAGATTAAATTGAAGCTTATCGACGAAGAGTTGAATGAATCATGAGTGTCGAATCTGGATGGTTCTTTTAAATTTATTATTGTGAAAATCAATATTTTGGATTGTAGTTTATATTGAAAAAATATTAAAATAATGACTATCCATATTTTATCGTAATTAATTCTAAGTATAACATTTTAAGTTTACCTTGAAGTGTTAACTTTATATGTGTTTATGCATCATTACGAATACCAATGATAATCTTTTCCGGAATCTTTCCTTAAAAACCTTATTCTTGCAAACCAATTAGTAATGAAACACATAATTAAATTGCAAAAAATTTATTCAGTATAAATAGTAGGTAGATACAAGAAAAATAACTGAGTCAATTATATTGAGCTTACAATAAAATTTTCAATGTCTATTTTTTAAAAAAGTGTATAAAATTAAATAGATATATCTATACTATTAAAGGCACATTTCCTTCTGGTACAAACAAATTTAAACTTAAACTAATCATATGGTAAATATTGCATTTGCACCAATTGCAATGTCTAAAAAAATAAGTACAAATTATACAATACAATCCATGAGTTACACCCCGTCAAGAATAGAATAATTTAGTATTATTTTATAATACGATTAAATTATCAAATAATTGTATAAAAAAGTAAAAATCTTAAAAAATATTGTATTCAAAATAATTGTCATGATAAAACTCAGTACATTATGCATATGATTACTATTATTCCTATGTTATTTTATTTTGTGTTCTTTGATATAAATTTTTTTTTCTTTTTTTCTATGCCCGTTTCCAGGAGTAAATTAAAAATTATTTTATTGAATGTTTATAAAGTTAATCCTCTAAATTAAACAAACTAAAATCGTCAGCAACAAATTCTATTTCTTGGGCTCTTTCTTCGGCTCTCTTTTGAGATTTCTCTGCTTGTATAATTTCAATATCTTTATAAGTATGGCCATTTTTATCCTTTACGACTATAGCACCCGAGTTAATCAGAAACTGTACAGCCTCAGCATGGCCTTTAAATGCTGCATAATGCAAAGCTGTATAATTATTTTCTTTATTTATTAGATTCAAATTGGCATGTTCACTTACTAATAATCTCAATAAATCCACATTACCATTCATAGCAGCGTAATGAATGGCGGCATTACCTAATTCATCAACAAAGTCTATGTCAACTTTATCAATAATATTTGCAACTTGTTCAATAGCCATGCCAGCTTTGGCCGCTTCGATTAACCGTAGTTTCTCTTTCTTTTCTTTCTCTCTTTCCAACTTAGTTTTACTCCAGATATAATCGACATATTCTGGAATTAACTGTAAATAATTACGCCAGTGATCCGATCTTTTAAAAGTTTCTAGTAAACGTTTTTCACAATCACTTATATTATGAGAATCTTCAATATTATTTATATTGGCAAAGGAAAAGCCAATATTTCTCAGTTCGAGCAGTGCTTGTACAGAGTCCAAATCGGCAATCAGTTCTAATGATTTGTTTATCAATTCTCCCGGAAAGTCATTTGCATCCAATACGTCACCAATTACTTCCAACAATGGATTCCCGTGCGCCAGCACGTTACGTACGTTGATTTCAGTTAACAACTTATTTTGTTTCTGCAAAGTGTCTTTGCGCTTACATTTATCAGATATAAATAAGATATCTATGAGTATCATTTCTAACCAAATTCTAAATTGTGCGTTGTATTTGTATCTTATAACTAAATAGTCACGTGGTTGTCCATTTATAATAGTGGATAGAAGTTTTAGTCTCTTTATATAACATTTCAATAATTCTGAATCCCGTTCATTGACGTTCACACTACGCATAATTTTTTCTGACATTGTATCAAAAGGCTCCATTGCCAAAATTGTTTTAATATTTTCTTCCATATCAGCGAAGAAACGACCTCCTGAACTATTATATATTAAATATTTGTACTTGCAATTTTTAGGCATATGTTCATGTATATATTGTATTTCTTCTTCAGTTAAAAATTGTTTCTTGCACTTCTCTATATTCAGAATATCTAGAAATTCTTTAATGCCATCAAACATGTGCATACTATTTGATTTTGAACCCAGAGTTTTTGGTGTACAGTGATTTTCAATTAATTTAAGTAAATTTTTTATATTATATTCTATATTATCACCTTTATATCCACTCTTACAAAGTTGCGTGTAATAGTAAGTAAACATATTAAACTTTAGTTCTTCAATAGTTCCATCGAAAATTTTTGTCTTTTGAATCATAAATTCAAATAGCCGTTCTATGAGATCCCACATCGATTCAACATCTGTATAAGTGCTTACAAAATCTATTAAATCTGCATTTACATCCTCGCAATTTGATTGGCATAAATAATTCTTCAATTTACATACGTCATCAAAATTAGGATGATCTTCGAGTGTGAGATCAGTTACCATTGTAGGCAACGCAAGTTTCATGTCAGTCCATTTGCTTTTTTGCAATATAATTTTTTGTAATAAATTATTAATAACACGTTTATAATGCAAACAGTTTTTTGTCATGAATTTTTTTATACGTATCATTTCTTGATTCTTTTTATTTTGGAGCATTTCGAGATCGTGATGAATTTGTGCAACTTCTGACAAAAGCCATCGGGAAAGATCATATTTCTTCCAATGTTCGATATAACAAATATTTAACATGAATGTTCCCATTGCATGAGAAATCATGCCACCCGCTAATCTTGAATGGCAATCATACATATAGTCAGGCATATCTATGTTATTTCTTATAGAATCATTTCTGTCTATTAAAACTTTAAAACCAAACTTAATGAGGGATCGATTAACGAAATATCGATTTATGCTGATAACCTTTTTGATTGCTTCTCTTACATGTAATAAATCTTGTAATAGTTTTTCAAAAATGAACTCTCCGTGCTTAGCTATTTCCATTCTCCAAAGAATCCGACAATTGTTGCCTTTACTTAGATAATCCCTAATATCGTGGAGGCTTTCAACAATATCGATCGGTATTTCGGCCATTATCAACGCTCGCGTTGTTGCTTCTAAATTATTGCTTTCCTTCCTACTTTTGAGGAACTCTCCAACGACCAACAAAATTCTTTCAAGTAGCAGCTGCGCCCACTCCCTATTTTTCTTTATATCACATACTGAAGGAAGTGCCTGCAGATAGCGCAACATCTTTTTGAGTGAAAAGTCATCCCTCATTTCTGGAAAAGTCGTAAGGGAGTGTAATTCTTCATCAGTAAATTTCGAATCTTTCTCTCTTATATATTCATCTAAAATGGGCTCATGTAATTTTTCTTTAAAGGTTTTGAGTATGTCTATAAATGCCTCTCTTTCTAAATACATGATCAGATATCTCATAATCCCTCCAACATCTAATTTAAATGGTTGTTTGTAAATCTGAATTTCGTTTCCGTTTATGTTTGCAATATGTTCACCCTCTTGTATCTCAGTTTTCGACAAATAAAATGCCCATTTTGTTTTAAAATGATAAATGAAGTGATATAACATAGATTCCAAATTTTGATACGTATTGTTTTGCATTATTAGACGTCTTTTAAGTAGGAATATATTGTCTAAAACTAACAGACAAACATTGTAGTCTATTTTCCAGAAGAAGGTTTTGTACATATAAAATGCGCTTGCACTCCAAAAAAATGTTATATCGTTAGCATCTTGTTCCTTTTCCACAGCTTCTGTGAGTACTCTGTTAGAATATTTTTCGTGTAAATCAAAGATAATTCCAATCATCTGTCTAATAACTTCTATTTCACGCCGAATTATATCATTACAATTAGATAAAGCTTGCCATTTATTGATTTCATCTTTTACAAGATTTAAATTTTCATATAAATCAATTTGGAATTCGTTAAAAAATACGATGCAGCGTATATCAGTTAATTTTTGAAGGTCACAAGTCTTAATAGCTGAAGATGTTTTAAATTTATCTTCAGCGTTTTTTAATAAAATACAAAGATTACTAAGATTTTCGTTGTCATTTATACTGCTAGCTCTATTAAAAACCCAATGGAGGTCACCAGCCCAGTAATCATAAAACTTTTCAAGTAATGTAATATCACCATTAAGCATACAGTTTAAGAATGTAGTTTCTATATTGTGATTTCGTTGTGCCGTGTCCAGCGGAGAGAGATACACTAACAGTTGTGTCTGGTCTAACAGGTATTCAAACATTTCTATTTGAGAGTGTTGACTAATCAAACAAAATAAATCAATATTATTATTCAATACACATTGTTGTATCGAGGCTCTATCACATACAGTATGTAGAATATTAATGTGATGTTTAAATTTGTCTACATCTTTTTGTTCGATTGTTTGTTTCAGTTTTATAAAAATGTTATTTAACTGTTTTGATATAAACTCTGCATCATTATTGGATAAGTCTTCCACAATACTCCCTTGATCTTCTCTTGACGTCCCGGGCTGGTCCATTGTAACTATAAAAGATATCAAGTGCTTAAAATAGTATTATTTTATTTATATATTTTCTTAAATCTTTCCATTTCTTGATTTTCTCTTTCACAAATCACAATCATTTTCATTCAGTTCAAATTTGGAACTAATTCAAAATAAGCAGCATATATTATTTTTCGGATATCTTCAAAATAGAAAAATTAAAAGTTTTTGCCAAAATATAGAAGTCGGTGCAAAATCTTGTAGTGTAGAATTCAACAAAGGTAAAGTAAAAGTAATTTTCTACTTTTTGGAGTGAGGAAGTTGGTTCTATTTTTTGGCAGGAAGTGACCTGTGAGGGGTTATCACTTTATAGCTAGTCACAATTAAGTCTCTGAGTTAGAGTTTATATGCATCATTAAACCTTAAACCGCAGAGCTTATTCTGTTGATTTTCCAGTTTTGTGAAATATCTTCTACATATAATACCTTCATGGATGATCAGACTGGAACTAAATTTCTATTGGACCATCCTGATACCCTTTCGTATGCAAAAAAAATCCATATTGGTCCATAAATGAGAACATAGATAGCGATGAGGGAACATAGATAAAAAAAATATGGTTCACCTCTTCCTTATTTTAGAAAGTCGATTAAAAATAATAGTGTTATACATAATAATAATATACATTTATTTCAGATATATATGCCTATTTTACAATATTAAAAATTAAAAGTAGTCATGTAAAATATATAAAAGTTGTCTTAAGATGCTAATTGAATCTTATTCCGTTTGTTTATTGTTTCTTTTGTGTATCGCTCATAATCAGAAAACTGCATTTCTCAAATAGCTAGTACATAATATAATGAATTGTGATATAATAAAATTCAATTACATACAGATTACAATTTCTTGTTATTTAAATTTTATGTTATGTAAATGTAAAATTTTTAAGTTTTAAGCCTCTCAAGTTAAACTTTATTATTAATTGTAAGTTAAAAGCACAAAAATCTTAATTGTTATTGATTAAGGAACCTTTGAATAATTTTTTATTTATCATTTGTAATCCCACTAATATTATAAATGCGAAAGTTTGTGAGGATGTATCTAAGTAAGTATTTATGTTTGTTACTCTTTCACGCACAAACCACTGATCCAATTATAATTAAACGAGAACAAAACTTAAAACTGCAACAACACTCTCTTTGAAAAACAGTTTTAAATTAAACATATTACAATGATAAAGTTATACAGAAATAAGATTTGAAAACAAAATGTGTGATAGTCACATAGCTTTTAAATAAACTCATTTATTATAATTACTGAAGATGGTGTTGATGATGAAACCAGTCTAATTTGTTTGTAATAAATAATAATTGATATAGTGTAGAAAATATACAAATGTGGAACTAGTGAACTGTTTTTATGTACAAATCAATTAAAAGCTGTGCCTAATGCATCTCACCATGCTTGTATCTGAGAAAAATTGAATATGTGCAATATCAATGGAATTCTTCTAAAAGATAAATTAATAATCATTTGATTCTGTATTCTTATTGGTTCAAATAAATCTTCCCTCTACTGAAGGTATTTAGGATTATAATAACACTAGCTGACTCCGCGGTTTCACCCGCGTATATACATATCCCGTTCCCGTAGGATTTTCGGGATAAAAACTATCCTATGTCATTCCTGGGGTTTTAAAGAATCTCTGTACCAAATTTCATCCAAATCGGTCCTGTAGTTTCGGAGTCTATTCATTACAAACAAACAAACAAATCTTTCCTCTTTATAATATTAGTATAGATA
>LQNK01000569.1:72575-87173 GCA_001586405.1 Phoebis sennae | reverse complement strand
ACCTCCTCCTTTTTTTGTAAGTCGGTTAATGAACACGATATCAACGTCCGGAGGACAAAAGGCAAAAAAAAAAGAAATAAAAACCTATATTATTTATTAGTCATTAACTACATTACAATTATTTTAAATTAATTATCACAAGTCATACAATTTTCTGTGTTCTAGTATTTGGTAATTTCGGCTCTGAGTATAAGCAGCAATTATTTCTTCATATAACACATAACCAAGATATTATTAGTAAGGAGAGACTATATTTTAGTGCACTCGAGTGATTGTGGTGATATTTTCTTTTGTGTTTTTTTATGGAATGGAGCCCAGTCTCTCTCGTTTTGATGACATTAGCGTAGTAGTGTGCCGAGGCTCTTGGTATACGTTGCCGCTGGGGATCGTTGAAGTCCACTCTATATAAGCCGTACTTCGTACTGCAAATGAAAATAACTAAGTATACACAAAACATGAAAATTTTACAAAAGTAAAATATTCTGGGACATTTAACTCTACGCCATCTAAGTAGTTCCAAATTACGTAAATCTGGTACTATAAAAGCTGGATAACGGAGAGACATGTTTGTTTAGGTGTGTAAAGAGACAGAAAAACAGACAGCGTTACTTTCGCATTTATAATATTAGTATAACTAGTACATATGAGGAAGTAAACATTAAATGTTACTTCTATTTCTTATCTAATAGAAATAAATAATTCAATACCCGTAACCAAAAGTCCATTCGAAGTTGTCCATCAGCGACCAGGCAGTATAGCCTTCTACATTGATTCCTTCTTTTATGGCAAGAGCGAGCTGAAATAAGAGAAAATTAATAAAACTCTTTGCCTACAAATAGACTCATCTTTTCCTTGCAACTACCTGTTTTTAGAAGAGATGAATTCTTTATTTAACCATATCACCAAAACTTATAAACCAATTTTAATTAATTTTAAAAGGTTCCTTAGATTAAAGTGTACCTATAACTTAGATCAAATAATAATCGTAAATAAACACACATACGAGATTAAACACATGTGCTTGGAAGCTTAAATGGATCATCATTTATAGATATTATCAAATTCTAAGAATATTACATACATATTACATGTCTATATGATAATCCGATATCTCTTTTTTAAAAATCGGTTATCAATTTGGGTTCAATAACTAAAGTTGCTAGTAATAAAAAGATTTAGATGCTTTTAAATATAAAATAACAATGGAGAAAATAAGCTCATCGCAATGTAAGAGATAATATATATTTTTTATATCATACTAGCTTTCCGCCCGCGGCTTCGCTCGCGTGGACCCGGCAATTCCCGGCAATTATTCTAATTTTTCTCACCTTTTAAACCTTCCCTTCCTCCACGAATAATCAAGACCAAGATAAGATAAATCCGTTCAGCCGTTCTCGAGTTTTAGCGAGACTAACGAACAGCAATTCATTTTTATATATATAGATAGGTTTTAAACTCGTTTTTTTGAAGTACCTGCTCTAAATAACCATCAATAAAGATAATCCTGTCTTCATCATGGTCTCCGCTGTGGCTGGCGCATCCATTTTCCGTTATCAAAAAGCTAATATTTCCATATTTTTGATGTAACCACGCTAGTTGCCGGCGGATACCATCTGGATACATCTGAGGAAGAAACATGACAAAATATACAAACCATTGAAAAAACTCCGGAACACAGGTAAAATATAATTATCATTAAAATACAAGAAAAATCAGTTAACACAAAGTTTTAATTTAAAATTTTATTTCCCCAATATGTAGCAAACATTTTTAAATGCGACAACACTGTCTATGGCGGCGGTTCACAACAATATATGTTATGGAACAGGGAAGTTTTTAGCGACTTTTTCGTTAATTTTGTATGGGACTGTGCATTTTTATATATCAACTACCTTTCCGCTCGCGGCTTCGCACGCGTGGGCTACTAATTTCTGTATTTTTTAAAGGCGCCCAACAAAAGTTTAAAAAAAATCATGGTCAACCGCTGATATATGCGCATGTCCGCAACTCAACCAAAATCTCCCATTGTCACGTTGTATGACATTTTTACGACTTTAGAAGCCTATATCTCAAAAATATTTATTGGAACCCGTACAAAATCCAGATTCACCAGGTCATTGGGGTTAAATGACCATCCTACTACTATTATAAAGGCGAAAGTTTGTAAGTATGGATGTATGGATACTGTGTTGGATGTATGGATGTATGGATACTGTGTTGTTACTCTTTCACGTAAAAACTACTGAATGGATTTGAATGAAACTTTACCACAATATAGCTTATACATCAGAATAACATATAGGCTACTTTTAATCCCTGAGTTTCCACGGGATCAGAAGCTACGCGGGTGAAACCGCGGGGCGCTGCTAGTAATGCATAATTTACCACAACATCAGCTGCAGCGGTAGTGGGCCAGGTCTTCGGAGTCTCCAACACCGCGTCGAGCTCCGCAGATCCGTAGAAGATCCACGGTCCAGGTTCTTCCCCAGGCTTTCGGGGACGGATCACCCTGCTCGTGTAGTGGTTGAGGGCGTAATAATCGTACGTTCCTGTCAGAATAATTTTACGTAGTTAGGTCTAACACCCCTATTCTAAGAAGTTGCCTTAATTTTACTTCCACTCAGGTTACGTCAAATGACAAATTTCAATCGAAAATTCATGATTGAAGTAACATAAAACTATAATATTTTAATAAATAGATCGAAGTAACGGAGGTGTTAAATTTTTTCTCCTTCTTTTCTTAACATGAGTGGACGTGATTTAGTAGAGTTTTTTCCTACTCAGAATGTAAATTTTTATTGACAGAGGTTGAGTGAAGTCGAGGAATGCTCAAGATACGTATGAGAATACGGGTGTTAGGGCATTTTACTCAAGAGTACAAATCGTTTGATAAAAGGTTATTATATTAGAATTGGATATTCATTGTGTTGTGAAATGAGACATATTATTCTCTATCTGCTTTTTAATGGGTAAATTAGTTTGCAATTCCAGCCACAAACTACTTATTAATATATATTCTTAGCAATGATCCGGTTAGGTTTTAAAAAATCAATTGTCAGCTTATTGTACTAATGATAAAAGTACCTTGAATAAATTTAACTTCTTCGTCTGTAAATGAGGGTAGTCTTGACTCCGTGTAGCCCTGCTTTTTACTTAATTTCGCCATGTGTTTCTCAACCATGGGCGGCCATCCGCCTTCTTGCGAGTATATTGGATGGGAATAACGTCCCGCCTGAAAATTAACAGTAAATACTGAATTAATTCTATGGGGACAAATTACTGCGATACTGGGTAGCGACAAAACCGCCTACTGTTCTTTTTCTTCGTGCCCAGTTTCTATAAAAATAAAACGAGTCGTTTTACTTACTGACAGTACAATATCCTACTAGGCGTAAGTCAAAAGTGTTTCTATAATGAACGTGACGTTAACATAACCACCAAAACTTGGTTCTGATTGGTTGATTAGAACCGCCCGTTATGAAAACCATTCGTTTGTGTTATACTATGACGTTCCGTCGTTTATAGGAACCGGGCATTAATGTACCTTCGTGTATCCTTCTTAAGTGCAACAAATAATTTTTTGAATTCATTCATTCATTCATTCATTCATTCAATCATTCAATCATTCATTACTGAAAGTTGCCCACTGCACCATCGATACCGTTGGAAGGACACTTTTTATGTGAAAATATTACAATCAAACAATCTACTTTCTTAGATCTATACATATAATAAAGCAGTAACCCAACCATTTCTGTACATTGAATATTTTTCAAAAAGAGTAATTGGTATGCAATATGTATGTTCTATAGATACCAAAACCATGGTTAAAAATTTTCTGTTTGTCTGTTTATCTGTTTGTATGTGCGTCAATCACGTAATAACCACTGGGCAGATTTTTATAAAATTTCACATGCTGATAGACCAATATTAGGTGCTACTTATAGGCTACATTTTGTTTAAAAAAATATATTTTTGGGGTGGCTCTCCATACATGTAAACGGAGGGTAAAAAAACAAATTCGCGAATACAACTTTGAGTGAGGTTTCATTAGAAAGGTCTTTAAAAATGAGATCGAGGTTTCTAAATGCGTTTTCTGCTAAAATAAATATTTTTTGAGATATACGCTTCTAAAGTCGTAAAATGTCATACCACGTGACAATGTGAGATTTTGGTTGACTTGCGGTTATGTCTTTCTATACTCTTAACGTACAGATACGGTAAAACACTCAATAAATACTCAAAAACCTTAAAAAATAACTAACTCTCTGCCCGCGGCGTCGCTCGCGTGGTTCCTATTTTCCGTATTTTTAAAGAGGCGCGCGCTCTGTGAGATTTTGGTCAAACCTATTTCCATAGAAAATTATTAAAAAAACTATAGACATGCGCATATATCACTGGTTCTGCGATCGTATTTTTTTTAATTTTAGTGGTGCTGCTCTAAAAATACAGAAATTAGTAGCCCACGCGTGCGAAGCCGCGGGCGGAAAGCTAGTATACAATAATGTAATAAGTTATAAGTTTTAGTTGTAACGCTTTGGGGACCAACATTTGTCATAACAGGAAGTAACATTTTACTTCCTGCTAATAAATAAATAAATAAATTACTAACATACCTAAACACAAATGTGCACTATTAAAGTAATTTAGAAAAGATCAAAGAAATTTACCCCAAATTCCCTCGCAAGTTCTGCTAAATGCTTGTGCTCGGGGGCGGCAGGTTCAATCCACACTGGATTATTGGCCAATGAAACTCGACCTGCGAAAACGAGAACTTAATTAAACAAGATTTTGCACCGACTTTGTATAGATTGCGGTAAAAATAAAATAAAATTTATTGTCTACTTTTTAGAGCGAGGAAGTCGGTTCTATATTTGGCAAAAATGTATTATTTGTATTAAAACAAACTTTAATATTTGCCATAGATAAGATACATCGACACTTATTTATGATGCTGGTATCGTTTTTATTATTTACTAGCTTTCCGCTCGCGTGGACCCGGCAATTCGATTTTTCTCGCCGTAAAAACCATGCTTGAACTTCAATGAACATTTAAAAAAAACGTATTGTCCAAATTGGTCCAGTCGTTGTTGAGTTATGCGCTTACCAACACATTTTGCGATTTATGTTTATATATAAGATTTTTATACATAAGATAATCAGGATCATACCTTTAAAATCAGGCTTGAATTCTTCATCATAGATCCTCCAGGCCTTCGCATGCGCTAACAGAACGTTCTTATTGCATAGATACGGCGCCAGCACTGGTTCCTTGGAGTTGGGGGGCAGGAGACCAGAGTTGTAGATGAAGTCGCAGAGGATCAGCGGTTCGTTGATGGTGATCCAGGTCTTCACTCTGTCTGCGTATAAGTTGTATACTACTCTTGCGTAGTCCGCAAACCAATTTGCGATTAGAGGGTTTGTCCAGCCACCTGGAATATGTAACCGTAATTGAAACATATTTTGTACTTACCAATAATAACATTTAACACTAAGTATTATCTTGGACGTATCGTTTAATAGGTCTCAAATCGAATTGAAACGGCAATATTTTTTTTTCTAGGAAAAAACCACAAGTTTTTTACCAAACTTCAAAATTTTACTCAATACTAAACTTGAATTATTTCTTCCGTTGTCTGATATTCCTACTAGTATGCAATGCATGTAAATATCAGAGCAACTTATAAAGAAATCTTTAAAAAATAAATAAAAAAGTGAGACTTACGGCTACAGTAATATTGGGCAAGCTCAGCATTTTTGGAAAATTTACAAAAGCCTTAATATTTAGAAAACAGTGATATTTTCTATAGACATATATTGTTTTTTTATAGATTATTAGCTCAGCTATTATCCCCCAAGAGATGCTTTACTCATTACGGGACATTATTTATAGAAACGTTCCCTTTTTGAGGCAAAAATAACGACATCATCAACTGACACATGCTCCTTTCCTTTCCTCTTTCTTTGCTGTGATAAAAAAAATCTTACCGAGGTCTTGCAGGGTCTGTGGTAAATCGTAATGATATAGAGTCACTACGGGTTCTATATTACGTCTCAATAATTCGTTGATTAAATTATTGTAATATGTTACTCCGTCCGTGCTGATTTTGTTGGAGAATGCAGTCGGCAGAATTCTTGACCAGGATATGGAAAACCTGAAATAAATATCAAAAATGTCAGAATTTAATGAACTACTTATTTTTGGAAATTGGTTATTATTACTGTTTATCTAGATACTTGATAAATGTTCTCGGTATAATCTTGTGTTTGTTTTAACGCGGTACTTTCCATATTAAATAAAATACTTTTTTCATATCCTATAAAAAGCATTTTATTTAAGATGTTCTCGGTTTATAATTTTTTCTTATACAAATACTTATTTAATTTGTGTGTATGTGTGTGTGAGAGAGAGAGAGAGAGAGAGAGAGAGAGAGAGTATACAGGATGTCCCGTAATGAGTGAAGCATCTCTTACTATATTACCTCTTTCTCTTATATCTAACTTTTATTTTTACTAGCTGCTCCGCGCGGCTTTGGTTCCGTAGGATAATGTATAAAATTCTACAGCCTATAATATAGTCCAGTGAAGCGATTGAAGGTGAAGCGAATGATGAAAGAATTTTTGAAATCGGTCCAGAAGATTTTGTGTGCCATTATGCTCCATTATTGCTCCGAATAAAGAACCTCCATCATTTTTTGAAAAGTCGGTTAAAATACAAATGTTTCCTCTTTATAATAATAGTTCGGATAGTATAAATAAACAAGCAAAAGAGGTGTGTCTAAGGACGTTTTTATATTTCTTTTTTCTCTTTCATAGCTGACAAACCAGTGGAAATTCAGTGGTGTCAAATGTAAATATAAGAATTTGAATATTTTTTGTACTTTTAAATTAACTGAAGTAATTAAATATATTTTTTCATCCATTTATAATAAAAACATTAAGGCATGCCGTAGGTTAATATAATAAAGACCTTTGTTTCAGTTTCAAATTCAGGACAATAATTTTAACATATATGTAATTAAACTTTTTTATTCAAAATTAAATGTTGGCTTTACTACTTAAAATAAATTTACATACAGGATGTGGATTTCTTGTCTGTTTATCGTCCGTTGTATTGTATTGTGTGAAGCAGCATAATAAAAATAATTGCAGATACTAAAGTACACATTTAGGATGACATTCGCGCTTAACGGCCGTTTTCAATATTCTATCTATCCCTTGTTTTGCTTATTAAAGTCAGACAAATCTATCTTTTTGCACTTACTTTGATTTCAATATTCTAACGACGCGACGGAAACATTTGCTATCTATTGTCATATAATCTGACTTAAAAATCTATCTATCTATAATCATTGATTATAGATAGATAGATTTTTATTGAATATGGCCGTAAATCGTTCCTACTTGAACCTAGAAATAATGTTCATGAACGGTGCCTATGTGTGCGAGAGTGCTTTTATAGATATTGTCGTCCTATCTATTTTGTGTTAAAGCCTCTCAGACCGTTAGCCAATCTCAACAGATACCGTCCAGGTACACAGGAGATATTATAGTGCACTAGTATGTGCGCAAACACAGGAGTACTCTCTATTCCTTCACTCTCATAATCCGATGGGACGGCAGACCGATACGACCGCCGAGATCAGGCGCCGGATTTTACGTGTTCTATTTTAAATAGTTTACACGGTTTATGCTCATTGCTTGTTTTATTCGGTACTAGCGACCCGCCCCGGCTTCGCACGGGTGCAATGCTGATATACTATCGCGGAGTTTTCTGTAGACCTTTTCATTGTGTACAATACTTAGTACATTATTTTGATAAATCTCGTAGGATTCAGCCTGCGTTTGCAATGTAAGCGGAAAAATGTAATTATTTGCGACATCACATTAGAAACCTCAAAAATAACAGTATTTGTCCACTATTTAATGGATGATATTATACATAAAAACCTCCTCATGAGTTACTCTATCTATTAAAAAAAACCGCATCAAAATCCGTTGCGTAGTTTTAAAGATTTGAGCGTTCATAGGGACATACAACATGACACATGACAGAAAAAGCGACTTTGTTTTATACTATGTAGTGATAGGCCGACAGTTTCGGAGGTCCTTCATCAGGATGAGTGGGACTCTTACGCGGTCAAGTCCCGTCTCGCACTGCGAGCTGCAGCACGTAGCGCTCGCGCGAAGGGTGCGGTTTCAGGGGGTGGTACTGGCACTTATCGTTAAACAATTACATGTGTTCAATTTTACTTACCGATAGAAATCCAGCCCCAATTCTTCTGCCATATCTACGTCCCTTTTCCATAAGTGGTAGGAGTCGCATGCCACGTCGCCGTTGCCTCCACCCTGGACCGTGCTGCCTGGGCCGTGGGTGAAGGTGTCCCAGATGTTGCGACCTTTATCTGAAAAAAAAAAATTAACGTTTTGAATTGGATACGATGATAAGTTTGGTTTTGAATTGGATATGATGATAAGTTTGTATTTTTGTTAAGGTTTTGAATTGGATAAGATGATAAGTTTGTTTTTTATTTACGTTTTGAATTTGATATGATGATAAGTTTGTTTTTTTTTATTAACGTTTTGAATTGGATAAGATGATAGGTTTATTTTTTATCAACGTTTTGAATTGGATAAGATGATAAGTTTGTTTTTTACTAACGTTTTGAATTGGATAAGGTGATAAGCTTGTTTTTTTAACGTTTTGAATTGGATAAGTTTGTTTTTTATTATCGTTTTGAATTGGATATGATGATAAGCTTGTTTCTTTATTAACGTTTTGAATTGGATAAGATGATAAGCTTGTTTTTTTTTATCGCCAAGCAGGCAAACGAGCGGGCGGGTCACCTGATGGAAAGTGATCACGGATCACCGCCGCCCATAGTTGCTCGCGATGTTAGAGGCATCACAAGAACGTTGCCGGCCTTTGTTTTTTATTAAGGTTTTGAATTGGATAAGAAGATAAGTTTGTTGGGTCCTATACCTATGTTTACAAGCAAGAATTATGATAATAATTCCCCCTGACCGATTTCGGCCATGGAGACCAATCTCCAAAGGGACTAGCTAGCTGCGCAGGAGATTAAAGAGCACAAGTGAACGCGCGAACGCAGGTGCACTCTCTATTCCTTAGTCTCAATACCCATTGGACGGCAGATCGACACGATCGGAGAGAGATCAGGCGCAGGACCGACGGCTTTACGTACTCTCCGAGGCACGGGGGCATACCTTTCCTGACTTAGGTCTGTTACTGTACTTTACTTTTTCTTTTACAGTTACTTTTTAAGTAAGATTTAGACAGAACTATGTTTTTTGTTAAGCATGTAATATAATTTATTTTTTACATATTGTTACATGCAGGGCTTAAAAATATATAAATTATTGTTAAAAAAAAAATTCGCCAAAAAATAGAACCGACTTCCTAGCTGTAAAAAGTAGAAAATAACTTTTATATCATTTTTGTTCAAATCTATACAAAGTCGGTGCAAACTCTTGTTAAATTGAAAAAAGATAAAGGCACCGACTTTGTATAGATTTATTTTCTACTGTTTAGAGCGAGGAAGTCGGTTCTATTTTTTGTCGAAAATTTTTATTTATCACTTTTCAGTGTCCTGTGAAGGGTAATCACATCATCTAGTCACAATTTAGTTGACCTTACCGCAGAGCTTATTACGTTGACGAGGAGTTCCCTGGAATATCTTCCACATGCATGATCAGACCTAGACCAAATTTCTATGGGACCACTCTGGAACTCTATTCTTTCGAATGCAAAAAGAATTTTTCAAATCGGTCCATAAACGCCGGCGATATGCGGTAACATACATAAAAAATCGAATCCTCCTCCTTTTTTTTGAAAGTCAGTTAAAAACTAGAATATCTCACCAGAAACATTCCAAGCGCCTTCAATCTGGTACGCTGATGTCGCCGCACCGAACTTGAAATGTGGCGGGAATGTGTTGGCAGCACATTGAGCAATATGGAGGACGCTGTAATTTAAGAATATTTAGTTAATAATGGTATAAACTGACCAAGTAGACTACCACCCGTATTCTAAGAAATTACCTTATTTTTTCTTCCACTCAACCTTGACTCGGGTTACGTCAAATATGATGTATGACAAAGTTCAATCGAAAATTCATGATTGAAGGAACTTAAAAATATAACTTTTAATAAATAGATCGAAGTAACGGCTGGAGGTGTTAAATTTTCTTCTCCGAAATTTCTTTAACGTGAGTGGACTTACTTTTTTTTTCGACTCAGAATGTAAATTTTCATTGAAAGAGGTTGAGTGAAGTCGAGGAATTCTCGGGGTACGTATTAGAATGCGGGTGTAAGTCTCTATAAAAACAGCAAAAAAAATCACGCTTAGTTTATGAGAGAATTTTTTGTTTTCTAATTTCAAAAATCTGTAAAGATATTAACT
Source organism: Phoebis sennae (assembly GCA_001586405.1). Classification (NCBI taxonomy): domain Eukaryota; kingdom Metazoa; phylum Arthropoda; class Insecta; order Lepidoptera; family Pieridae; genus Phoebis; species Phoebis sennae. Next base: position 76,753 of record LQNK01000569.1, on the reverse strand, counting down.
CCGTAATACAGCAATCACTTTCAATCAAGATTCGGGAATTCCAGCTATATGCCTTACTGGAATTCCGTCTATACATTGAGTGAAGACCCAGTTGGAGCACTCATTTATTTACTTAAGTACTTTGTTTAAGCTATGTTTGTAACTGTATGTATAAAGTTGTGTGTCCCAATAAATGATTTTTCTGTTCTATTCTATTTTCGTGATTTAGCTTCGTGACAAACGGACATACAGACGGAGTCGTATTAATCCTTATTAAACAAAACAACTAGAATCTCGTTTTGTGTGCGTTTCCCAAGCGTAGCGGCAAAGTTTCGAATTTTTCAAACTTTTTTGGCAATAATTTAGTGTGTAATTGTGTGTTAAATTTCAAAATTGTAAGTCCAGTAGGTTTCAAGAAAATCGACAAAAACGGTTGCCGCAACTTGTATAAAAAAGTGGTCTGAAAAAAAATTTTTTGCTAATACTAGTGAGCCACGAGCTGTAATTATGTGTGCAAAAATTGAGTTTATGCGTCTTAGGAATCCGAAGTCAATCAAGATTTTACTGGGAGGTCATTTTCCCAATTGCTTATTTCTGAAACTAGTGGGCGGATATTTGATATTTTTATATACATAGGTATTAATTTATCGGCAACATTTATGAAAAAAATATTCGATTAAATATACCGTTCTTTATACATAATAATAAAATAAGGTTTTTTAGATTTTATGTCTCAAATAAGATCTTTGAGAACAAATAATAATGCCAGTTACCTTATTGTTCTCTATTATTTCACCGATCGATAATCCGACATAATAATTTGTGTATACTGTAATTGTCATTCATATTAAATAACTGATATTGTAATTTTATCTGGTTAAGGTTTAATATGTCTGATGTGGTGTACCTTTGGAATACATAAAAAACTATATAACTTTTGCAATTTGATTGATTTGTACATAATAACACTTCGCTAGTTCCACAGTTGTATATTTATATATATTTATTGTCTACACTGTATCAATTATTTAGTTACAAATTAGACTGTGAGGCGTTCTTCCCGTGTGGCGATGGGTAAGAATACATGTGTCGCCACCCCATTTCTAGCCGTGGGTGTCGTAAAAGGCGACAGAGGGTAATTCTGCTGTATAACATCTTTAGTTACAAAAGAGTGGGAGCCTAGCATAGCATAATTGGGCCAAGCTCGCACCGGTGTAATTACCACCCCCAGAGCAGAAAACCGGTGTGAAGCAGTATAATACTGTGTTTCGTACGGTGTGCGGGTGTCCGGAGGCCTATGTTCCTTTCCTATTCCTCTCCTGTCCTGTTCTGGTCCTCTCCCAACTTCCTTTCATTAATCCTCTCCTCTCATCCCCTGTATTTCCTTCAAGCTGGTAAGGCATGTGCGACAGTTTGCTGTTGTGGATGTTCATAGGCTGCGGGCAGTCACTTGCCATCAGGCGAACTGCATGCTCCACTTGCCCGCTGTTACATAAAAAAATGGACCGGTTTCGAACATCATCTTCATTAAATTACTGATACGGTTCCATCAAGAGGTAACAAAATATCAAATCTTTTGCAATTTAACGTCAAATTCTCAAAGGCGACAGTTTGAGGAGGCGTTTTATTATTTTGTTTAGGCAAATTCATTAGACTGGGCGCTGCGATGGAGACAGTTATATAGTACATAGTTTAGGATTTAATTCTAAAGGCCCATTTCAACATTCAGCATGTTTTCACTCGTTCAGAAATTGATAAATTTTAAACTGCATATTAACGGGTATTTAGGGTACATTAGCCACGAATAACATAGGCTATATTATAGATGGTTTAACATTGTGCTATGGGAGCGAAGCCGCGCGTAGCTAGTATATAATAAAGATAAAATATGGTTATTTTAAGATCAGCTCTGATTTTATATTTTGCTTGTAAAACTAAGTAAAACTAATCAAATTCAAAATGTTTACTTTCCAAATCGGAAATCGGCACTATCTATTTATAACGTAACTTGCTTTTGCCCGCAGCTTCGCTCGCGTTCGATCCGAATAAAAAGTATCCTATCACTTTGTTATGTCCTATAGTTGTAGGTGAGCATTAAATAAAAGATTCAAATATCAGTAAGTAGGCACACAGCTCAACGGATACGTCTGCACGCCACAGATGACAGGTTTGAAGTGTCAGAAGTGACACTAGCGCCCCACTGCTCTGTGTGCTAACATTTATTATATCGTGAACACCACACACCTAATCCAGCTAAAAGCTTATCTGTGCTTGAAACTTCATCCAAATCATTGTGGCGTGATAGACACGTGGCCACGATCGCTGTAAAGTGCTCGAAACGTTGGGTTAAATAATCTATACTAATATTATAAAGCTGAAGAGTTTGTTTGTTTGTTTGAACGCGCTAATCTCAGAAACTACTGGTTCGAATTGAAAAATTATTTTTGTGTTGATTAGACCATTTATCGAGGAAGGCTATAGGTTATATATCATCCCGATATTCCCACGGGGGCGAAGCCCTGGGGCGCAGCTAGTGTATATGTAATTTATATATTTTATTTACCACTGACTGGTTCGGAAGGCAACCTCTTTTAAAAAGAATCATACGCAAGTCAGTTTTCATAAGAAAATGTGGAATTATCCAATTTTAAATTATGTTTTTTTGTGTGCATTTCTTCTCCTAGTCAGTAGTAAGAAAACGTTATATATAAACGTTATATAACGACGCAATGACGAAAATTTCACAAATAAGTACTTTAAAAATGAATCGAAAAAACAATATTTTCGGCTAAATAAATCCATTCAAAATAGATTCGCAAAAACAATTACGATTATTTTTTGCTGAAATTACATTTATGGAAGCATTTTTCTCATATAGTTTTAATATTCTTTATAAATTGAAAATATTAGATGTTCGATGATTCCATGAAATAGAAATTAATGTGATATAAAGTTAATCTTTATTCACATACTAACTATGCCCTGCGGTTTCATCCGTTCCACGTTCCCGTGGGATTTGCACTGTTTTGATAGATATTATTGAATTTTGTACAGCGATAATAAAGTACAAATTTAATCTTTGACGTTTTCAACACACCTGCAGTGCATAGACAAGAATGAACTTTATTCAAAAGTTAAGGCTCAAATTAACTCTACGTTTTAGAAAATGTTTGTATGGGAAAAAGAAAAGGGCTGTTTTTTCGGCAATTATTCGAATTTATCTCCCCGTAAAACTTTAACAAATATTAAAAAAGAATTGGCCAAATTGGCCAGGCGTTGTTGAGTTATGCGCTTACCAATACATTTTGCTTTTTATATTATTATGCATTTTTTATTATTTTATTAGTACTAGCTTTCCGTTCGCTACTTCGCACGCATGGACTACTATCCTATCTTTCAAGTTAGATCAACCTGCATCGGTGCGTAAAATTTAGTTAAAATCGGATACGTAGTTTAGAAGTCCATCGCGGACAAACACTGTGACACGTAATTTATATGTATATATCAAGATAGAACATAAGCACAATCATTAACACAAAGCCTAACAAACAATATAAAACTAAACAATATACAAAATTACAAAAAAAATCGGACCTTTTCAAGACACGTTATGCCCAATGGCAACTTATCACTACACAAGGGCGTCGCCAGCCGATGGCGCAGGGGGGGGCAAGTTGACTTTACATACTACAATTCATACTTTTCTCATGAATGAGAATTGTAGGTATTCTGTGACAGTACAGAGTCCAATGTGTTTAGATTAAGTTTAAGGTACGATGGGACTGACATGTACTTGGTTATAAAAGTCCCTAAATAAATAAAGAATAAAAAAAAATAAAAAAATGTGTTAAGCTACACGAGCACGAGCTCTTGACTATACAATAAAAAACATGTAAATAAGTTATAATAACATTTATTAGAAAAATAGAATAAAAAGGAGTTTGAATTTGAATAAGTGTACAGAGTACAGCGTATTTTTTTAAATTATCAATCAGATTTTAATATTATAATGGTCGTTGTTTGTTTATATTAGGTTAATTAAAATATAATTTACGGAATATTAAGAGTGAATTATTCGAGTTTCGACGCATGGGAATTATTGTTCAAGGCTTGAACTTCAAGCAAATCAACTCAAATACTTAGGACTTTGGTTGCATTATAATTGGCAACTTTTTTAGAATCTCTAGGGGGGGGGGGGC
>LQNK01000569.1:30733-51885 GCA_001586405.1 Phoebis sennae | reverse complement strand
AAAAAAAAAAAAAAAAAAAGGCATGGCTGGTATCCCAAGAGGCTTTTTGGGGTGTCATTTTTGTGATACAGCAGGCGAGCGGAGCATGCGGTTCACCTGATGTGTAGTGACTGACCGCAGCCCATGAACATTTACAACATCAAAAAGTTTTGCAGATGTTTTGCCGGCTTGAAGGAAAGGGGGCATAAGGTTTCATGATGGGAAATTCGGAGAGGAGTAGGATAGGAGATGTATGGGATGGGATGGGAATTAAGACCTCCAGGCACCCGGTTACCGTACGAAACACAGTGGAATACTGCTGGCGAGGTGGTAATTTCTCGAGTCCAGATCTCTCTCCGGTCGTGTCGATCTGCCGATCCATCGGATTATGAGTGTAAAGGAATAGAGATTGCACCTGTGTTTGCGCACATACTTGTGCACTATAATATCTCCTGCGTACCTGGGTGATCTCTGTTGAGATTGGCCATTGTAACCGCTGTCGGTCGGGAAAGCATTATATATTAATTTCTACGGTACGAGTGGGTCGGAACTTACAATGCTCGGCTCCCACTCTTTATTACTGAGGATGTTATGCAGCAGAACTACTCTTATCCGTACCTGTTCTAAATGTTCCGTCAGCGCTGTAATCCTATTATAATCTTTGGTTTCCAAGCCGGTGGTAGGGTACCCGTGTTCGGTGACTATTATCTCCCAGTCACCATACGACTTCTTTATCCAGTTTAATACTTTGCGTAGGCCCTCAGGATATACCTAGAAATAAATGACATTACTGAATGTTTGAATTAATGGATATCTTAGAAGGACGGGGTAATATGTATATCTGTAGTCAGTCGTAGTAGGGAATTTACGTCTGCCGATGCACCCACCATCCATCCACAGATCACGTCCTCCTATGTGTCTGCTGATATGTAGAGGGGGCTTAACATTCTTGGATGTACTCTTTTATGATAAAACTTACTTGTTGCTTACTTTCCCTATTCCCTATTTTTTTCCTCGGCTTCTACTTCGCTTATTTTATATCCACTGAAATTTTCAAGACTGCATAGATAAACACCCGTATAATAATTTCTGCTAATTAGATATTTTTATTATAACAAAAACACCTAAGCAAAGTAGTTAGTCACTTAACATCAGTTGAACCGCATGCTCCGCCTGCCTGCTGTAGCATAAAAAAAATAGTCGAAAACGTTTTTTTAACTTGTAAAGATATATAAATGCTGTCTCTCATACTGAATTGTATAGTACTCACGTAAACAATAGGTGAAGAGCTATAATAGCCATCCGAAGGAACATCCATTACTGCATTCAGTTCAGGGGAACCATGAAGAAACCAGGGACCAACTTCCTCCCCTGGTTTTGCCTTTCGTATTGTTCGTGACGTGTAATAATTGAGACCGAAGAAGTCCGCAGTTCCTGTGGAGGAATTTGATGGGTATATAAGAAACCTTTTGAGAAAAAAAAGTTTAAAACGATATATTATAAGATATAGAAAGTCGGTTGTCTGAAAGATATCACAAATGTACTGCATATCTACTATTTTTGTAATTAATTTGTTGGTGTACAATAAAGGGTTTATTATTATTATAGAAAAGGAATAGTTTGTGAATTGCGAAGGCACTGTGAAATTCATCATTATTGATGAATTTCACAGTGCCTTCGCAAATTCCAATTAGGTGTCATTGTCTCTTTTTTCGCTGACAAGATGAATGGGGTTAAGTATTATTGGATAACTTTGTACGCCTCACATTTAATTTTGAGTGGTATAGGGACAGGCTGAAAATCATCGCTGTGCAAGATTTTCTTACCAGCACAGGCTGAGCCTGCTGCCTACTGTCGCAAGATATATTTATCAAATGTTTAGTCCACAAATGCAGTCTTTCTTCATGTGACAAAAAGTTTTTATTTAAAGTTTTGTAAAAGTAATGTTCAATAACTCCATTTTTCCGCAAATAATGATAGCAGGCGGGAGGCGGCATTTTTCAGCGTTTGTCCCGTCTTAAAAATTAATATCTATGGCTGCTACTGGGAGTAACTGGTCAAGGAATATTATAGTGCAAAACGATAATAATTAAAATTACCTTTGATTAATTCTTTCTCTTCTTCCGTAAACCTAGGTAACCTCGATCTGATGTGGCCTTCCTTTATGCTGACCTCCCACATTAGTTTTTCTAACTTTGGAGGCCAACCACCGTTTTCTGAAAATATTGGATTGCAGAATCTTCCTGCCTGTTTTCAAGTTTCATTATTAGACAAATACAATACAAAACATAGAATTATGTTTCATAAAAATGTAGAGAAATACAAAATTCCGTTATTTTTATAATTTCGTAATTATGATGAATGCGAAAAATACAATCATATTATAAGGGTTTTCTAAATAATAAACAATTAAAGTATATTTCTTAGCGCCATTAAAACATTTTACAGTATTTAAAGTATATATCTAATGTAAATGCGTCATATATTTAATACAATTTGTGTGCTGTGGTGCCACCTGTTGTGTAATACTAGTATTACATGCACGTGTATAAAGTATAAACCGAAAAGCACGGAATTGATAGTAGATATTATTACAATTATAAAATTGTTTACATTTAAACAATAAACGCTATAACATTTAATTAATTGCTGTTTTATTTATTCGCCATTTTCTAAGAAGTAATTGAGGATATTTTATTAAATTGTGTTAATTGTTGCTTGTAAGGCTGAGTTGATTAATTGCTTAATTAAGAATAACAATTTATCCTTTTTTTCATAACAAGCAAGGCTAACCTATTCGGCTATTTTAATCAAAGGCTACGTCTTGTCAAAGTTTCAGTTTTTATCATAAATCCTTACAGATCCTTACAAGTCGATCTAAGAAATTCAGAGTCTGAAAAAATCAGGATGTATGTAGAGCAAACCGATATTGTATGGTATACTGGCCTTTCTAAATTAAGAATCTTAATTCAGTTGGACTACAAGTGTCGTCACCCAATTTCTACCCGTGGGTGTCGTAAGCGGCGACAGATGGTAATTTTGCTGCATAACATCTTCATCAAGAACAGAATGGGAGCCGAACATTACATCACTGAGCCAAGCTCAGCTTGAAGCAGTATTGCACTGTGTTTCGTACAGCGCGCGGAGACCTATATTCTCATCCCATTCCTCTTCCATCCTTTTTTACTCTCCCGATTTCCCATCAAGCCTACCCTTCCTTCAAGCTGGCAAGGCATCTACACTTTGATGTTGTAGATGTTCATGGGCTGCGGTCAGTCATTTAACAAAAGGTGAACCGCATGCTCCGCCAGCCTGCAGTCACATAAAAAAGGTGAACCTTCGTTTATCACCTCTTATATTAAAAGGAAAGTTCCCTCACCGCTAGTTCCATAGCCATTTCTGCCACATATTCATCATCAGGTGTCACAGGCTCGTACCATGGCGTCTGGTGCGGTATTGAGATGCGACCTGTAAAACACACTTTTTTAAATAACACCCCAGGCGAGAGGAACTACATTTCCTTTTTTTTCTTTATTTATTAGGAGATTTTAAACACTGGGTAAAAGCTTTATCGTACTCTAATACTTATATAACGCTCGAGAGAAACCTTTATCAATTTTAATTATAATTTCAATTTTAATTAGATTTTCAATTTGTATTTCGTACGGTGAGCGAGTGCCCGGATGCCTGTATTCTCATTCCCCTCCCGTCCTGTTCTAATCCTCTTCCAACTTCCTATGATTAATCCTCTACTTATCCCCTCCCCATCCTTCAAGCCGGCAAGGTATCTACGACATTTCATATTGTAGATGTTCATGGGCTGCGATCAGTCACTTAACATCAGGTGAACCGCATGCCCCGCTTGCCTGCTACTACATATAAAAAGAAAACTATGAAAGGGCCCCAATTATTTAACTTAATGGTCAGGACCCCTCGGACCAGACCAAATTACATTTCCCGTAACAGAAAAATCGAACTACCACTCACAGGTTTTTTAAAAATTGGAATCCATAACATTCGCGCCATTTTTTTCCTCAAGTTTTTTCTTAATGTCGCCATAAAATTCACGTAACCTTTACGTTCAAAGACATTCAAATTTTCAATCACATGAAAATTTATATTTGAATTTACAGTTATAGCTGATACAAGTTTTTAACTGCGTCATTGTCCCACTTCAATACCACGGGAATAGTACATTCTAAGTAGAAAGTTATATATACTTGTAATTCTACTTAATTATATAGTGGAATTGAAAATATAAAAATGTGTTTGTCTTTACATAAAAGTAAAATATGCAATACCACCAAGAATTATTAATACAAAGTATAAAGTATATATTATTTTACATTATTACAATTCGAACACTTTACAGCGAGCGTGGACACAAGCTAAAATTCGAAAGCTAACACTTTTTCTATAATAAAAAACATTAAAAAATTATGATTTGACAAATGACAAATCTTTATTTGGCATCACAAAGAAAAAAAAGGAAATATACATTAAAAATAGAAAATACATTTAATAATTTGGTTTAGTTACCTCCATGCTTCGGTCTGAACTCCTCATCATATATCCTGTAGGTCTTCGCATGTGCCAACAGCACATTCTTGGAGCAGATGTACGGCGCAAATTGGTCTTCCTTGACACCCGGGGGTAGGAGACCACTCATGTACCTGTCACCAATTTTGTTCTATTACTTACTTTGTTTTTTATGCCTATTATTATTTATATTTACTATGTGTTTGACTGCCTCGTTGGTCTAGTGGTTGCATCTTTGACTACAGATCGAGGGGTCTAAAAAAAATGTTATTGGGATTTTTCTGACAAAGAAATCTCAGTAACAGCCCTGAGTCTGGAAGTTGGCGGTGCTGGAGCACCCCCGTGCCTTGGAGAGCACGTAAAGCCGTCGGTCCTGCGCCAAATCTCTCTCCGGTCGTGTCGGTCTACCGTCCCATGGGGCTATGAGAGTAAAGGAATAGAGAGTGCACCTGTGTTTGCGCACACACTTGAGCATTATAATGTCTCCCGCGCAATGGGTTGGTCTCTGTAGAGATTGGCCGCCGTGGCTGAAATTCGGCTAGGAGGAACGTATGTTTTTTAACCCGGCTGCCTCTGAGGTTATGGTTTTCTAGTGTTTGTTTGTGGATTATGTACTTTGTTCCTTGTTATAGCCAAATATAGCCTAGACTAGAAAAGGCTTATAGATTTTTAACTTTTTAAAAGTTGAAGGAGTAGATATCGTTAGATTCGTTTCGATAGCACAAGTGACTCTTTGGATGGCAGAAGCCCGGTCCTATAAACGACAGAACGTCATAGTATAACAGTTACGAATCGTTTTCATAACCCGCGATTTTAATCAAGCAATCGGAACCAAGCTTTGGTGGTTATGTTAACGCCACGTTTATTAAATTATTATAGATATGCTTTAGCCTTACGCCTAGTAGGATATTGAACAGTCCGTAAGTAAAACGATACGTTTTATGTTTATAGGAACCAGGCATTAGAAAGCTTGAGGACCCGGATAAAAATTGAAAATCAAATAAAGTGATTATTATTTCAAGTCTTGTTTGTTTGGTTTGTTTATAAAAAGCGTTTTAGTATATCTACCCGAAGTCACAGATGATGGAAGCCTCGTTTATGGTCAGCCAGGTCTTCACTCGGTCTGCATACAGCTGGAAAACTTTCTTGGCGTAGTCTGCAAACCAGTCGGCTATAAGAGGGTTTGTCCAGCCGCCTGTAAAGAAAGGAACGTTTAAAATATCTTAAATTACCACGTAAAATGTTTCTTACTTGTTCAAATATAGATTCTAAAAGTCAGTATAAAAAGCATTTTACGAGGACAGGCAAATAAATTAATTCTAAAGGCAAAATAGTTTAAAATGTAAGGCACTCAAGTCAGGACTACTTCTTATCAAATTAACTTAAACTAAAATAATCATTTGGAATAATTGCTAGTAAAGTAGACTAGGCGCGGCGGTTAAATCCAATGTTGAGTTTTTCCCATCAGGCGTAAAATTATTTGTTTTTTAAATAAGTTACAATAATAATATTCATATTTGTTTTGTCCATTCAGTCTAACCTTTTTTTCTTATTAATGATATTTTTATAACAGAAAATTAATATTACAACCTTCTTCAACACATCACCTTCATATCAAAATATTCTTTTTATCAGATGATGTTTTTAATTGTTATTAATAAAAACTATACCTACTAGGGCATTATTTGGTTTTCTAAAAATCTCAGATTATTGCAGTTTCATCAAATGGTAACAATTAGAGATGAAACGGATATCCGGTAACTATCCTGTATCCGGCCTATCCGGCCCTATTTTCACTATCCGGACGGATACCGGATAGTAGTGCACTATCCGGCCGGATAACGGATAATAAAATAAATAAATGTATATGTCAAAAGATGTTTCCCGCGACACCGTTCGCGCTGAATTCTTTACGCCCTAAACTCGTCTATATCGCTCTTTTCTGTGGAAACACAAAATTTTCTAAAACTATATCGTTTCTCGTTGTCTAATCTATTTCTGTATCAAATTTCATCAAAATCGGTACTGTAGTTTAGGCGTGAAAGCGTACAGACCGGCAGACAGAGTTACTTTCCAATTTATAATAATAGTAATTGATTATTTTACACAAAGCAAATCTATACATATAATTAAACAGTAATCAAACCATTTCTGTACATTGAATATTTTTCAGAAAGAGTAATTGGTAGGCAATATGTATGTGCTATAGACACCAAAACCATGGATAGATTTTTATTCTGTTTGTCTGTTTGTATATTCGTTAATCACGTAAAGACTAAAAAGTACTAAGCAGAATTTGATATAATTTCATACGCTGATAGAACAATATCAGGTGCAACTTATAGGCTATATTTGATTTGAAAAAAAATTGAGAGTGGTTCACCATACCAGTAACCATAGGGTAAAAAAAATAAATCGCTAATGTATCATTAAATGCGGTGTCATTGGATAGGTCTTTAAAAATAAAATAGAGGTTTCTCAATATTTTTTTGGATAAAATAAATATTTTACGAGATATACGCTGCCAAAGACGATATACGCTGCTAATACCTCGTGGCCGGGTGAGTTTTGGGTGGGTTTAGTTGCGGATATGCAATATAATCCATGTGAAAGATATTCCACGGAACTCCTCGAAAATCAACAGGATAAGTTCCGTGGTTAAGGTTTTATGATGCATATACCCATTAAACTCTAACTCTGATACTGAATTGTGACTAGATAATGTGATTACTCTTCACAGGTCACTAAAAAGGGAAAAATAATAGCTTTTTGCAAAAACATAGAACCGACTTCCTCACTCTAAAAAGTAGAAAATAACTTTTATTCTTTTTTTGTTAAATTGAAAATAGATACAAGCACTGACTTTGTATAGATTGAAACAAAAATAAAGATTAATTTCTACTTTTTAGAGTGATAAAGTCGGTTCTATTTTTTGCCACAAATTATTATTTGTATATGAATAATGGCAGAAATTGTCGCGCGTGCATATATTCAAATCAAGCTGTAACGCGATAAGCGTCCGAATATCCGGCCACCGGATATCCGGCTATCCGGCCGTGTAGCTAGCAGGATATCCGATATCCTGTATCCGGCCAAACCACTATCCGTTTCATCCCTAGTAACAATACAGATTGAGAAGAATTAAAAAATATTTATTTTTACACTTTCAAAACCTGCCTCCTCTCTCCTGTTACCCTTACAGTTGGTTGCCTGGAAGAGATCAATGTTGAGTGATAAGTCCGCCTACATACAAGGCTACCTTTAAAACTACGAAGGCATTTTATAGCTTTCTGTCGTAACCAAGCCACGATTGCTATGTTATGTTCTGTCAACAATCGTTCGTAACCAAGGGAGTGTGGATATACATGTATTCCTTTGAAATCTCAAAATTAGCGTGCTAGTAATGTATCTTATTACTTTCTTAGATATGTATCTGTAGTTATATAATATTACTAGCCGCGCCCCGCGGTTTCACCCGCGTAACGTCTGATCCCGTGGCAACTCCGGGATTAAAAGTAGCCTATATGTTATTCTGAACCCTTACCTGTATGTATACCAAGTTTCATCATAATCGGTGCAGTAGTTTTTGCGTGAAAGAGTAACAAACATCCATACATCCATACATCCATACTTACAAACTTTCGCCTTTATAATAGTAGTAGGATTTATTGAAACAGATTTCAATGAAACTATTGGTTAATAGTATGTGTAGGGCCTTACCTAAATCCTGCATTTTAACGGGCAAGTCCCAATGGTACAATGTCACCACCGGCTCGATACCAGCTTCCAGGAGACCGTCTATCAAATCATTGTAGTACTTCACTCCTGCCTCGTTAATCTTGTTCGTGAACCCAGATGGGAAGAGACGGGGCCAGCTTAAGGAGAACCTGGAAAACAAATAAATTGTAAAGTAAAGTAAAGTAAGTCTTTATTCACATTGTGGGCTTCCCTTTCACGTCACTGGCATACTTTTCTTAATTTTTCATTCCTTTTTTATTTTTGTTTTCTTTTGTATCGTTGTGTCTATTTTAATTGATCTTGTGAATGAATAAATGTTTCTTTCTTTTTTTTAATAATGTTAGGGGAAATTTAACACTACCTACGCCATCTAGTGTCAAACTAAACAAAGTACTATGGAAACCAGAAAACTAAATAATTAAAAACCAGACAGTGGAAATTTAAAACAAAAGAATTAAAAAAAAATAAATTTTAAATCGAAGTCACACCCTCCGGCACAATGCGATCGCCGCTCGGCTCCCACAATTTCAATGCTAGTGATGCTACGCAGCAAAATTACCCTTAATCGTTTCTCATGACACCCACGGCACAGATAATATAATACTTTACCAACGGTTTGAAAAGGGGTGGCGACACACGTCTTCTAACTCACCTATAGAAGTGCAGGCCCATCTCCGAAGCTATCTTCACGTCGTCTCTCCAACGATGGTAAGAGTCGACTGCGACATCTCCAGTAGACAAGTCGTTGATGTTCCAGGGGTTCTCGTGAACGAAGCTATCCCAGACGCTCTCGCCTTTGCCTAGAAAACCAATCTTATGATTAAGGTGTGAGGTAGACATTGCTGTATTAATATTATTTTTTTATGTTATGTTATAGCTGGCAAGCGGGGTATGCGGTTCACCTGATGTGAAGTGAGTGACCGCAGCCCATGAACATCTTTCAACGTCAGTGTATCGAGATGCCTTGCCGGCTTGAAGGAAGAGGAGGGGATAAGGAGAGGATTAATCATAGGAAGTTGGGAGAGGAACAGGACAGGACGGGAGAGAAATGGGATGGGAATACAGGCCTTATCTACACTATTAGTATAAAGAGGAAAGCTTTGTTTGGTTTTTTGGTGGTAATGAATAGACTTAAAAATAACTACTTATTTGAAAAATTCTTTCACCATTTGAAAGCAACATTTTCCACGAGTATAGGCTATATATATGTATATAATACATATTATGCTACGGGAGCAAAGCCGCTCGGATCCGCTAGTTTTACATAATATAATGTTTTTCTTTCTGGTTACAAAATGTTTATAACATATATAAATATGTATAGAATCTAATATATTTATAGAATATCTATACTTATCTACACTTATATTATAAAAAGGAAAACTTTGTTTGCTTGTAATGAAAAGGCTCAAAACTACTGGAAAAATTATAAATCTTTCAAGCATTATTCGAAAGCTAAATTATCCACGAGTAACATAGGCTATATAACATTATGCAACGGGAGCGAAGCCACGTAACAGCTAGAATATTATAAAGATAAATGATTTGATTTTTTGTTTGTATGTTTGATTGTCCTCAAATATTGGACCGATTTGAAAAATTATTTTACGATAGGAATCCTACATTATCGCTAATGAACGCTACTGGGGCATTATACTGGGAGCGAAATCTCGCGGAAAAATCCATATAAAAACCAGATAAATACAAATAAAATGGAATAAAACTTTCAAATAATCAAAAAAGTAAACGAACTGTTTGTTTTGGGCGTAAGTTTTTTTTTACAATTTTTTATATTTTGAGAATGCTATAAATAAATATGCAAAATTAAAAACACCTCATATACAAGGGACAAATTATAATGTAATAAATTCTAATTTACAGATCATAAACACCTCGGTTACACGTAGCAATGTGCAACTTGTAAGCTATCATAAACAACTTATCGACAACACTAGTTAAAAAAATAGAAATAAAATACTTTTTGAAGAATTTTAAACGCGGTTAATAATACACTAGCTATAGTATAAAATTGTGTACAAAACATAATATAGAGGTTTAATTAATAACTAAGTAATAATAATCCTACATACTATAGCTTCCAGACTTAGGGCTGGAAGTTGGCGGTACTAACATTTTTTTGGCACCACCCGGGAATTGAACCCGACACCCCTTAATCTGTAGTCAATGATGCAACCACTGGATCAACGAGGTAGTCAAAGCTTAATCGATAAATAATTGCTTAATCAAGTTATAAACTTGTTTATACTTACAATCACAACATATGTCCTTATACAATTCATTGAGTAATTCTTTTTTAGGGTTCCATATTTAAAATGTAAAAACGCTACCCTATTACTAAGCCTCCGACGTCTGTCTGTCACCAGTATCTCATAAACTGTGATAGCTAGAAAGCTGAAATTTTCATTATGGAAACAAATCGTACTATAGGTACATAAGATGTATATTTCTAGTGAAGTTCCCACGTTATAAACTATCCTATGTCCTTTTCTAGGGTTTGTATATTAGTTTAAAATTTCATCTAAATCGATTCACTGGTTCTATGATCACTGGAAAATATTCATCACTGGAAATATATTTATTGGGATATATTTTAAAGTAAATACTATAGATCAGGGGTTCCCAATCTTTTTCAATCCACGACGCACTTACGAGTATAGTTATATGATTAGACGCCCTAGTGAGTTAGTTTCAAATAGGATTAAGGGGACAGAATAATCGGGACGCATCAAGGGGAGGGGAAACAATGACATCCTCGGGACGCGACGTAGTATAGAAGCTACCTGTACCAGGGCATCTCGGTGGACAGTTTGGGAACCTCTGCTATATATGACAATGTGAACATCTTACCATCAGCATCCCAAGCTCCTTCTATCTGATACGACGAGGTGGCCGCCCCAAACTTGAAGCCGGCCGGAAAATCACTCGACGAACATGCTGACGTGTATAATATACTGAAAAACAAATTGGTGAATAATTGTCTTTTTGACACTTTATAGCTTAGAAATAAGTACACAATAATAAAAAAAACATAGATATAGAACAAAGGTTGGTCTTATCATTCGTTAGTGTTCTCTACCAGACAAACATTAAGCCCCCTCTACACATCAGCTAACGCATACGTCATCTCCCGATGTCATCCGCGGACGGGAAGACGGGGTAATATGCCTATCTATATAGTAGTAGCTATTAAGAAGTATTATATAATATTGTCAACAATATGCTGGTGGCAATATATGTTGGTGTGCAGCTAGCCCTCATAGTAGGGTTGCCATTTACTCACCAAAATATAGTATTTTTTTAAAAAAAGCCATCAGAAAATAAATGCTGTATTTTATAAAAAAGTGGCCGCAGACAACTCAATACGACTTCGGTTCAAGCAAGTTTCTCGTGCTAGCGGGGGTGAAAAATTTGCCAAAAAATTGTTAGCGTGGGAGTCAGTCAAACGGTAGTGTCAAAGCGTTCATAAATTTAAAAAAAGCGAGTTATAAATATAGTACTTTTGCGTACTTCTTCAACAATATATGGTACACTGGCCCGATATATATTACAATACTATATATGATAGTACGATTGATAACCCTACCTTATAGTGCTCAAGACTCATGCAGTAAACTACACACACTTTAAACCATGTATATGCCCATATATTACACTAATACTGGTAGTATCGGCCTATACCTACTTTGTTAACCTACTTCGTTGTAATGTGTTGTTGTTGGCTTGTTTACCTTGTCGCAATGCCATCATTAATTTTATCTGAATATTTAAATTAATTCCGAATGTAGCCGGACATCATAAGCCAGCAGAAAATAAAAATCTCGTAAGCTTAATTAATAGCTCTCTTAAAATATAATGAAAAATAAATTTAAATTGTTTTTGTAAGATAATATTTATTTATTTATTTGAAAGATATGCCATCTGCGGGACAAGATTACATTAGATACAGCTTTAAAATTATTAATACATAAGTGGATTTGCATGCAAATGATGGGCATATACAACATAAATATTGATACATTTAACTTATAGATAAAAAGATTCCGTGAGAAAAAATAGTAAAACATATTGAAAGATTACATTTAAAATATTGCATGCTTAATACAAAGGTAATACATGTAAATATAAATTCACGTTTGATAATTTAAATAAACGAGAGTTGGAGCTTTAAAAACAGTGATCGAATGATGTGGTTTGAATTTTGAAAAGCATGGTCCATCGTATAGTTTGCGGATTTTTCCAATGAAAGTGTAAATTTTAGTAAGAAACTTCTTTAAATTCGAATATTTGTCTAAAACATCATAAATTTATGTAAAAAATATAAAAAAATCCACTAGACTTGCTAGTCGGCTTCCGAAAGCAAACCCCGTTTAAATTTTGCATTTTATGTAGCGCAAACATGAAATTGATGACTGAGAATTAAATACGTTAAGTACAGTTTTAAAAAGGAATTAAGACTTTTACTCTGAAACTAAGCATTTATAACCTCATTAAAATAGGGCCAAAGATGAACTCTGTATTTTAGAGTTTACCTTTGGCCCTATTTAGGTAGAGTTAGTAGAGGTATTCTTATTATTGATAAAAATTAACACTTACAGAATTGTGACGAGTTCAACACAAACCATATTTATATTACACTCAAAAATCCACATTTTTTAAATTATCACATAAAACCTTAAATTAAAAAAAACTTTCACAGATGTGTTCGCACTAGAAATAACTTTTTACTCCAAAAAGAACCAATTATTACAAAAAAAAATATTTAAATTGTGCTGAGACAAGCTGCCTCTATAAAATTGCGAAAATGACTGTTTATATATAATTCTAATTAAACGCGTTGATATCAGGGTTGTCATATTTTAAAAACCATTAAAGCGACATGATATGTCGTAATAAATAAAATACTACAAATTAAATAATTATTCAATATTAAATATTGTCAAATTTACGTGCGTAAATTTTGGTAATTCAAGAATTGTTTAGAGAAATTACCTTACGTATTATTGTAATTGTAATACCACACAAAATATAATATTTTATCAAACTTTGAAAATGTTATGATGAAGAGGAAAAGTTAGCAGTGCGATTCGCAACAGGAGACAAAGACTAACCCGTATTCTAATACGTATCTCGAGCATTCCTCGACTTTACTCTATCAACGAATTTTATCAAACTTTGAAAATGTTTTGATGAAGAGGAAAAGTTGGCGGTTCCAGCTCCGACAGGAGACAAAAATTAACCCGTATTCTAATACGTATCCCGAGAATTCCTCGACTTCACTCAACCTCTGTCAACGAAAATTTACATTCTGAGTCGGAAAAAAACTCCACTAACTCACGTCCACTCACGTTAAGAAAATTTCGGAGAAGAAAATTTAACATCTCCATCCGTTACTTCGATCTATTTATTATAAAATATTATATCTTTATGTTACTTCAATCATGAATTTTTGAAATTTGTCTTACGTCATATTTGACGTAACCTGAGTGGAAGTAAAGTTAAGGTAACTTCTTAGAATACGGGTGTAACCTGTAAATTGGCCACTAACGGCCATTTTCAATAATGTATAAATGATTATTGATAGATTGTTATGTCAGATTATATGACAATAGATAGAAAGTCATAGCAAATGTATCCGTCGTTAGGATATTGAAATCAAAGTAAGTGCAAATAGATAGATTTGTCTGACTTTAGTAAGTAAAACAAGGGATAGATAGAATATTGAAAACGGCCGTTAGAATACGGGTGTAACCTGTAAATTGGTCAACAAGATATCGGTCAGCTTTTGAAGGTTTCCTCCCCAATACTAATAATTTAGGATTTTAAGAGATCTTCTGGAGGAACAAGACACAGTCACGTGAGGTTTTTTTTTCACTAAAACCTCCTTAGTGGCCAGCAACAGTCGAAGGGCTCCAGGATTTTCAACCCACCGATGCAACCTTCTTGGTTCTGACATACACTCTTCTAATCAGGGCTTCAGCAGGAATCTCACTTATGACCCCTCCGTTGTAACGCTAACGCGCAACCACTGTGCCAAAGAGGTCGTATATCTCGAAGGTCTTATTAAAATATTTTTATAGTTTATATACAGAGCAGTGACCGACCGTGACGCATACAGGAACATAAGAGTAAACAAACATGTTTTTAATAATTTTTTAATTTAATACTAGCTTTCCCGCGTGGCTTCGCTCCCGTAGCATAATTTTATACAGCCATAGTTAATGGTCGAAGTCTCAGAGTCGATATAGCCCAGCGAGTGTATTTGTACCTAAGTGTTCTGTTTGTCCAAAGATATCTGGAGTACCGTTAATCCGATCTTGATAAAATTTTGTAGGCGAATAGTTTTGTAAAAGAAAATGAGTTCGAAGATGAGCGAAATCAGTAGGGGGTTACATAGATAGGGGGAGTCAAAAAGTCGAGTTTAAAACAAACATACCCGAGTGTCGTATCAAATGAAAGGTCTCTGGTCTATGTCATTTATACATTACAACGCAAGGTCTAGCTCGGAACGAGCCACTTGTATTATTTGTATAGATGTGAGTAAAGGTAAAGAATTAAGCACGATAAATAAGGAAAAACACGATATATAGTAAAATTATAATATAAAATGTCCCATTAAAAACCTGTTATGATAATTTTGACCCTAATTGACCTGACATCGTTAACCATGATGATCAATCATTGACATAAAAAACAATATCAGTGTAAATCTAAGTTATCTATACTAATATTATAAAGCTGAAGAGTTTGTTTGTTTGGTTGAACGCGCTAATCTCAGGAACTGGTCCAATTTGAAAAATTGTTTTAGTGTGAGATAGCCCATTTATCGAGAAAGGCTATAGGCTATATAATATCATCCCGATATTCCCACGGGAGCGAAGCCCTGGGGCGCAGCTAGTGTATTATAATTATATGTTGTGCGATAAAGTTTAAAACAAATAGCATTCGGTTATACGGTTACCTATTAGGAGAAACCACTTAGCGTCACTAGTAACAAGCCTTAACGTATTACCAAACCCACTCTCCATTCTAATGTTATTCATATTAACTAGCTGCGCCCCAGGGCTTCGCTCCCGTGGGAATATCGGGATTATATATAGCCTAGCCTTCCTCGATAAATGGGCTATCTAACACAAAAACAATTTTTCAAATCGGACCAGTAGTTTCTAAGATGAGCGCGTTCAAACAAACAAACAAACAAACTCTTCAGCTTTATAATATTAGTATAAATTAGTATAGACAATATATCAAATGCTAAAGTAACAAAATAAGAGTCAGAATACCTTACAACGACTGTAGCAACCACTTTCCATGACCACATGATGGAGAATACACAAAGTTGCTCGGAATTTGTTAAATTTGCGTATAAATTTATTTTATTTGCATTTAATTGAAATTCTAGTGTTTACGGAAACCATTTGGAATTAACCTGAATCGGTTTATAGACACATTCTCTATTGATAGTGTACTTAAAATTTAAGAAACTCGCTGTTCACGTAGTTTATTGCAAGCTATAAAAATCATCGTTTTTTGTAAAGATAAACTGTTCTATGGAAAAAACTATTTATATATGAGTTTTTATCTTATTCTAGAGTAGACTCTTTCTTATTCTAGAGTTCATCCTAGGGAGCAAGGAGCGTCTGAAAATCAGCGCTGTTTGAGACGCCGTTCTCGGATGGCACTAGCTGAGACGACCTTTTTTGTCCCTCAAAAAACCATTTAGTTTTAAGTTTTGACTGTTTTATTTTGTTTGTGCTATGTGATGGAGAATAAAATTTATTTTTTTTTTAATTTTATGAACTAGGCTGGAAGTTACACTACAATAGTGTCTGTCTACATGAGTTTGGAACTGCCTGAACGGAACTGGCCCCCAGGGTAACGAATGACTTTGATATATGTAGTATCAAAGTTCTAAAAGTATCGCCATTTATGATTTTGTTGGCAAATATTTCGTGCAATATTTTTTATTCGCTCTTAGTAAGTAAGTTAAGCTCATTTTTTGTATTATAATACCTTTGCAACGTCCAGTTACCGAACTAAATAGAAAAATGAGATTTTAAAATTATTTATCAATAAATTCTTTCAAATTAATATTGAAATCAGCTAACTAAAGCAAGGACTGCGCAAGGTGTATTATTGACCTCAATCTTCAAAAGAAAAGCCTTGAACTGACTGAGTAACAAACATACAGGGTAGAATTGCAATTGGAGGAAAATATTTTAAATTTAAATAGAAAATTGTACGCAAAGGAAGAAAACTGCATTCAAAGATTTCCAAAAAATCACCAAATTGGGAATAAACAAACTACACAAACCACAAATTACACCCTTTATTACATTATTAACCCCATTTCAATATGTAAAGTACTTGCAAGGAAATACTAAAAGAAAGCATGACAAACATACATACAAAAATATATAAGAAAATATTTTTATATATAAAAAACATATTTTAAAAGCAATGACGAATTGCTCAATTACTCAACACTCATTAAATATTATTATTTAATAACCAGTTTTCTGCCCGCGACTTCGCTCGCGGTATAGATATGATTTTTTAACGACTTTAGAAGCGTATATCTCGTAAACTGTTTATTTAAAAAAATATATTATTAAGAACCTTCGATTTCATATAAAGTTCTATCTCATAATACCGCATTTAAATATAATTCCTATGGCCTACAAATCTTACTTTTTTCATTTTCGAAGAAGAACGACATATTTTACGGCTTTAGAAACGCATATCTCGTCAATTATTTATTTGACATTTATTGTGTTACAGCATAAATGCGGGGCATGCGGTTCACCTGATGTTAAGTGACTGATCGCAGCCCATGAACATCTACAACATCAAAGCATCGCAGGTGCCTTGCCGACTTGAAGGAAGGGGAGGGGATAAGAAAAGGACTAATGATGGGAAATTGGGTAGAACCAAAAATATATGAAGAGCCACCTATGAATATTTTTCCAAATAAATTTTTGCCTCTAAGTTGAATCTACTAATGGTCTATCACAATATAATTTTTTATCAAAATACCGAGGAGATTAACAGACAAACTGACAAACAGAAAAAAAACTAACCATTGTTTTGGGGTATATACATATTGTACAGCAATTTCTCTTTTTAAAGAACATAGCAATGTACAGAAAGAGTAACTGTTTTATATGTATAGATTTATGTTGATGTTTTAATTAATTGAATCGAGAAAATATTTCAAATATTTGCATAAAGCGACTACATTGTAAAACATTCTGATATAATTGTATGTTGTTTATCCGATCTTTATCAACATTGTAAGGCATAATTATCACAGATCTACCATTCCATTTCATTCATTTTCGAATGTAAAACGATACGCAGATGTATTTTTATTCTTTACTAGCTTTCCGCCCGCGGCTTCGCACGCGTGGGCTACTAATTTCTGTATTTTTAGAGGCGCACAACAAAAGTTTAAAAAATTACAGCCACAGGACCCCTGATATATTTGCATGTCTATTTATTACCTAGCTTTTTTATTATTTTCTATGGAAATAGGTTTGACCAAAATCTCACAGTGCGCGCGCCTCTTCAAAAAACATAAAATTGTAGCCCACGCGAGGCAAGCCGCGGGCGGAGAGTTAGTCATTTTTTTAAAGTTTTTGAGAATTTATTGAGTGTTTTAACGTCTTAATCCATACGTTTAGAGTATAAAAGGTATGTCCGCAACTGAACCAAAATCTCTCATTGTCACGTGGTATGACATTTTCACGAATTTAGAAGAGTATATCTCAAAAAATATGTATGTTATCAAAAAACGCATTTAGAAACCTCTATTTCATTTTTAAAGAACTCTCTAATGACACCTCATACAATGATGTACTCGCGAATTTATTTTTTTACCCTCCGTTTACATGTATGGAAAGCCACCCCTAAAATATTTTTTTCAAATAAAATGTAGCCTATAAGTTGCACCTAATCATGGTCTATCAACATGTAAAATTCAATCAAAATCTGTCCAGTGGTTATTGCGTGATTGACGAACATACAAACAGATAAACAGACAAACAGACAAACAGACAAACAGAAAAAAAAATTTTAACCATGGTTTTGGTATCTATGGAACATACATATTGCATACCAATTACTCTTTTTGAAAAATATTCAATGTACAGAAATGGTTCGGTTACTGTTTTATTATATGTATAGATTTATTTAGGGACTTTTATAACAGTATACGCAGATATAAGGAGCTTTCCTTTTAATTGAGAAAAAGAAAGAAAGATTTATTCAAAGAACACATAGAATCAGCCTTATAAATAATTAGTTACACACAAGTAGCAGTGTGGCGTTGAAAGGATAGCTGCTCAGCGTATGCTGCTCCTACGTTAGTCGCAGCGCTGATTTTCAGCAGCTCCCAATGACATAGTGACGATTGCAGAAATCAGAAATAGGTGTACTTATTATAATTAATGATTAATTAAATAAATACAGTAAAATGTCGTGTAAATGATGGGACATATATTTTAAATGAAAATAATGAAATTTGGAAAAAAAAAAGAAATATTGATACGTGAATATATTCACACAATTGTATCGGATGTGTTTTATATTAGTTAAAAGTAATTGTTTTTTTTATATAATAGTGGTTTTCTACCCGTGAGTGTGGTAAGAGGCGACAGAGGGTAATTTTGTTGCATAACATCTTCAGCAATAAATGAGTGGAAGCCGAGCTTTGCACGATTATGCCCGCTAGCAGAAAATCAGCGTGAAGCAATTATTATTGTGATTCGTACGGTGAGGGACCGGATGCCTGTATCCTGTTCTACCCCTTTCCCCTTCCTTCAAACCAGCAAGGCATCTGCGACACCTTGATGTTGTAGAAGTTCATGGGCTGCGGTCAGTCACTTAACATCACGCTCCGCTTGCCAGCTGTGACATAAAAAAAATGAAAGACAAGGCGTATTTTCCTTAGTTATAATTAGGTTTATTAATATTAATTTGTAGGCCTTGGAATCTGATTCACATTCTAGGCCTTATAAAAACATTGAGCTTATTTTAATACCCGGAACTATAAAAAATAAATATTTAAATTTTTTTTGCTAATAAAAAAGTGACCAAATGTAAATCCTGTAAAGTGTGACTCACATATGAGGGTTCCGTAGATACCAACCAATATTTAACCATACCAATATTTGTATGAAAGTCATAATTTGCGATTGCATTTTTGTTCAACGTGTTTTTTTTTATAACATTTTTTTCTAATATTATTTTGTTTTTTTTGTACAAATATCGTTAAGTTTCGAAATAAAGTGGAAATAAGTTGGTAATTTTTTTAAATCACAATTTCATTTATTTAAATTTTAATAACACAGGATAATGATATAATAGACTCCATAATTTTTGAAACTTTATTGAAAATTTTTTGAAAAATAATAATACAGAAATATTTTATGACCATTTTATTATATTATAACAACTAGATATGATACAGGGTGTGCCATGTTTTCAATTAGGGTAAAGATAAATTCATAAAATCTCAGTATTATTATATGTTTTATTTGTGTATTTATGTTACAGTGTTGCGCATCTACCGCCTTTATGTAGTATTATATCTTTACCACAGGCTGCCTGGAAGATATCACTATTTAGCGATGAGGCCGCTTATTTTATACTGTATATTTTCTTTTATAATGTAGCTTTAAGCTTTGGTGCAAAATAAAGCATTTATTCCTTCATTATTCATTCATTAATAAACGAAGACGCACCTCACCAATTTTCCGACAGAGAATCAATGAGCACGTATAAACCAAAACCCATAAAGTTTATAATTTTTAATCAGAAGTTTCACACATATACATATTGGAAACGGAGGTAGAGTAGTGGGGCGCGTCGTCGTGGATGAATTTATCTATTGTCAAATATACTAAACAAATTAACTGTTTTACTTTAAAATGTACGGGATACGATATCGCTCAATTGTATAAAGAAGATCTAAAATCTACAACCCGTATTTACTAATTTTTTATGAAATACACAAAAATATCATTAAAATCAAGTAAAAATATAAATAACCACCACCTTTTATTGAGCAATCTCGAATCCCTACCCTTTAATTTTGCATAGTATAATTGTATTACTTATTGACTTTTTTATATTGAAAAATAATATTTTCATAGATTAGTATTAAGAGAATATTGGAGAAATGTGAGAATATTGTAATGGCATACAAAGTGGACACCAACAACTTCATTAAAGTTACTTTCTTCAGTTAGTTTCATTACAATTTCATTAAAGTTTATGCATTTATACACATTACAGATTATGTATTCTTATTAACATTGACCAATAATAACATTTTATATTATTTTTCATACGAAAAATAACATTTTATAGTAAATATTATATTGGATTATCATTAAAACACGTCTCAAATCCGATTCAAATTACAATATTTTTTTGCTATAAGGAAGAACCATAAATTTCATACCATTCTAAAATTTTTATTTCATACCGAAGTTTTTAAGTTCACTGACCGACTCGGTGTAGTACATTTGTTTTAGCCACAGACTATAAAATCTGACTTCAAAATTTTACTCAGTACTAAACTTGACATAAATATTTTTTTCTTCCGTTAACTGATAGTTCTATTACTAGAAAATGCATTTATCTAATAAATAACTCACTAATAAACTACAAAATGATATTTTCGTATGATATATATTGGGTTTTTTTATAGTTTATTTGCTCAGCTAACATCTCCCAAGAGATGCTTCACTCATTACCTGTATATTACTTATACTAGCTTTCCGCCCGCGGCTTCGCACGCGTGGGTTACTAATATTCTGTATTTTTAGAGGCGCACAACAAAAGTTTAAAAAAATTACGGTCGCAAGGCCGCT
>LQNK01000569.1:5053-21596 GCA_001586405.1 Phoebis sennae | reverse complement strand
CTGAGCAAAGCTTGTACTACCGAAACTAAGTAAATGATAGACATACGTGAACATACTTTTTTTGTTAAAACATACATACATCATAATTTTCTAATCGTGGGGATCTAACCCACGCCATTCATTGCAAAAGACGTCTTCGGATCGTCATATAGATAGATAGATAGATAGATATACTCTTTATTTTTTTACCAATTAAAGTGATATAATTAGGATTTTAAAAAATATTAACAACCTGTATCCTGATTCTCATCTTTTCTACTATTGTTATCTATATATCAAACATATCTGTCTACTATTTGTTATTGTTAATGCTTTTTGTCTCTTGCTATGTAATTGTGTTGTCATTGTAATTATGTTTCTAAATATAGATAATATTTGTATTAAAGAAAGATTATAATATAGTTATATATATCAAAACACCAATTCTCGGAAACAGCGGCTAATATCAAGAGATTACCCAACTTCACAAAAGTGAAAGAAAATTACTTTTTATTATCCAGCCTCCATAGTACAAGCTTTGCTTAGTTTGCAACTTGATGGCGTTGTGTTAAATGATATTTATTTATTTAATATTATTGAATAATAGCTTACCATCTTCGTTAAACGCGCCTTCAATTTGATAAGCTGATGTGCTAACGCCCAACATCAAATTAGGAGGCATATCTGGTTCTTGGCCACATATTGCGACGATACTAAAAAACATTATACTTAGGTTAATGCAAATGTACACTAATACTACCCTGAGATACTTGTAATAACTACATTTCACCAAAATGTGCCATAAATCCAGGGGAAGGACTGTTATTCCTTAATACAGGTTACTCGATAACCTAATATGGAAACAGTGCTCTACCCACAGTTCCATTGATTATGAAAGTGTCAAATAAACAATTTTTATTTTATTATTTTATTTTATATTATCTCGGCCTTATAAGTCATGAATCATCTGTTATAGATGCAAAGGCCTATGATGATGGTACTAATGCTAGTGGCTCTTTCCAAGCTAGACCTCGCATTGTAATGAATAAATTTGTAATTGTAATGTTTGTATTAAACTTAACCTTAACCTCCTTACCCTAACTTCCTAACTCCCCTGCCGATTTTGCTCATCTTTTGTATAAACTATTGGCCTACGAAATTATATCAAGATCGGATGCTCCAGTTGTCGCTGGGCAACTTTTGAATAAAACATAGTTGTGAGATCTGAAACTCTAGATCTCATAAATTCAATATTGTCTATAGCTATGGCATTATGGCTCTCTCGCACTCTTTTCCCTTACCAACTGTGGTCAAATAATAAACGTATATTAATTAATTCAGTGATTTATTTTAAATACCACAATAGTATAGACCTAATCTCGCTTGGCCATCTCGAAAGACTAGAGTGAAACCTCGCTTCACTTGGTTTGTTTTGTTTTCACACAAAAATACTGAACCGATTTCAAAAATTTTCTGTGCTCCCATTATATGGTATTTAACTTCTGTACCTACTACTTATGTATTATCTAATTATTGTTTATATACTTCTTTACAGTGACGTTATATATTAAAGGGTGTAATTACGTATTAATCTGACCTTGTTAAATAATTATTTACGCACATCTTACTTTCAATTATTGCTTATCGTCTTTCCATTTGTATTAACGCTGATAACAAATGGTTTTCATTTATTAAGGGAGGGGTTTTATCGTATCTTGTAAAATTATTTTTCTAAGATATATGAATATACTGTGAGTTTTTTTAAACAGATATGGCGTAAAGAGTGGATAATATGGAACCTGCGGTATAGAAAAATATAATATATTTCTGTAAATTAACTGTCAAAAGTAAATTATTGAATACACTAGTTTCAAACAATTACAAACAAATGGATGGAACTCCTTGGAGTAGAGGTTCCCAATCTTTTACGATCCGAGACGCACTTACGAATTAATAAGTGTTAACTATTTTGCTTTAATTATTAATTTGTTTTTTTAAATATACATTAAAACCTTATTTTTAGTAACCTGCCTTAAATAACTGGCCAGCTATTGCAAGTTCGACGATTAAAAGGCAATCCGGCATTGTGATTGGCCAATGCGGATTGCCGCGCTTTTGGACTCTCTCTTGCTTTTTTTCGGCCGCGGCGTGGTAGAAGGAAGAGGCAATTATTGTGAGAGCGTAATAAATATTGTTGTTGAATATTGTGATAAATGTAATTAATATAGAAACATGTAAATTATATGATGTACTACAAAACAAATTGTATCAGTCTTTATTAGTTATATGTTTAGACGCTTTAGTGTCAACGGGGGGTTAGTTCTAGTCTCAAATAGGAGTAGGGGGACGCATGAATTCCACATTTTGGGAACCCCTGCCTTAGAGTATAAGTAGGAACAACTTTTAATTCCCACTTATTTCCCTTTTTATTTTTCTTGAAAATTTTTATTTAAGCCCATAATGTTAAACTTTTTATGGTAATCTTTCTGTAAGGCTAGTGTAGAGTCCGCTTTCACATGTATTTTTATTAAGGCAAGCATGTTTTTTGGTGAAATCAATTAATGTTTTTTATTGATTTATTCTTCGAGATATTCTGTTCGGAATCCCAACGAAACGTGCAAGTTTTTTCTTAATTATTTTTTTACACTACGTAAACTAAACATAACCTATAATGTTTAAGAAAAAAATAAACAAAATACGAAGTTTTGGTTAGATCTCTGTTAAAAAAATATGCATGCGTTCCCTGAAACCATACTTTAATAGTCGATAGTGTATCCAAAAATGCGAAGTTCGGATGGCATAACAAATAACATGACAAGTTAACTTAAATGACTGTATAACAAGCATATATGTTATACGACAAATATGTCATATAAATGCCTGAATAAGAACTATTACCTAACAAAATGTGGAATAAACATTCCAAGAGTTACAACTAGATAACATGTAGTATAATGCCGAGTTCCTATAAAAATAAAACGAGTCGTTTAACTTACGGGCAGTAAAATATCGTACTAGGCTACCGCTCGTTAGTGAAAACGAACTTTTATAAGAACCGGGCCTAAACCACAATATTTAACCGACGTTTACTCTTCTAATAGTTCCTATAAAAATAAAACAAGTCGTTTTGCTAACGGACAGTACAAAGTCCTACTAAAGGCTAAAGCGTATCTATAATAAATTTGGCGTTCACCTAACCACCAATATTTGATTCCGATTGGTTGCTTATAACTGCTCGTCAATGAAAACATTTCGTATCAGTTATACTATGACGTTCCGTCGTTTATAGGATCCGATCCTAAAAGATGTTTACATAACAGCTACATAATTTTAACCCAACTAAAAATCTCAAATATTGGTGCCTTTTCACATCGAATAAACTTTAACAACCTAAAGTCATCACCAAAACGTCCCTAACACAAAAATGTCACGTGGGAAATCTGTGGAAAATACAAGAATTAAGTAAAAAAGTTATAACAAGACTCACCAAATACTCAAAAATAATAATAACATTTTGAATAACTTTCTTTAAATGCAAATTTCTAACTAATGTTAATTTCACCAAACAAATGATACAGTTTACTTTGCATCAACTATTTTATAGTATTTATTTACGTAAAAAAATGTTAATTAAAGATAAGGTAGCGTATTATGGGGCGTTTATTTAACGTTTCGTTAATAACTTAATAAGAAAGAAAGAAAAAAGTTTATTTGTCCCATAAACACACCGTACCTTACAGAATAATACTAACACCCGTATTCTAATACGTACCTTGAGCATTCATCGACTTCACTCAACCTCTGTCAACGAAATTTTACATTCTGAGTCGGAAAAAACTCTACTAACTCACGTCCACTCACGTTATGAAAATTTCGGAGAAGAAAATTTAACACCTCCATTCGTCCGATCTATTTATTAAAATATTATATTTTTATGTTATGAATTTTCGATTGAAGTTCGTCATATGTCATATTTGACGTAAGCTGAGTGGAAGGAAAATTAAGGTTACTTCTTAGAATACGGGTGTAAGACTAATTAATGAATAATAAGCATCCATTCTTTTGAGCGACGGCGCTCGGCGCAGGCGAAATAACATTTTATCAAGGAGTTGTAATGTCAATGAAGGCTATAGTGTGTAAATTCGCCGCTAGAGGCGCTAGTGTAGCGTAAGGTCTCCGATGTTACTTGCAACTGTTTATGGGCGGGCCGCAAGGTTTTATTTGTTTTTAGTAGTCTAATGTGATACATTTTTTTTAATTTAAGACATTTTTCATACCTAACTCTGCTAACAACTACTTTGAGACAGTTTTATTTTCTCGTTTCCTTCTTTTTTCATGAATAAATTGTACAATACTATAGCATGCTCGATACATTAATTATTACTTAGTTGTAAACTTTTTAAACGCTAGACTAAATATCAAACAAAAACAGTAGCACTTATTTAATAACATGAAATTCCATCAAAAACAATTATAATTCAAACTAAAGCATAAATTGTTAGTACTTGTTACTTGTATGTTTGCTATGTTGCGTTTAACTGTCTCGTTTTTAAACTGCCTAACGATTAATTGTTTCAATTTATTGTTTGAATTTTTTAACTATTCATTGTAATTGAAGCCTTTCATATAAAAAATTGCGGAGAATGTATCTCCACAATCCTAAATATTTAACAAGTCTTACGCCAGCAGATTTTTTTTCAGCAGTTTTATATATGTCTTTATTATGTACAATAATACTAGGTGTCCACAGATAATTAAATTTCGAAAGATTTCTCGATTTAGCGCAGTCATTTTTATGATGATAATTTTGTTTCCAAAAAATATAACTTATTAAAAGACTAGCTGACATCTGCGGTTTCTCCCGCGTTTGTCTCCCGTTTCCTTACGATTTTCGAGATAAAAGCTATCCTATGTATATCATATTCCTCGGGTTTCAAAGAAGCTCTTTACAAAATTTCATCCTATCGGATGTTTCGAAAAATCAAATCTTTCCTCTTTATAACATTAGTATAGTTTGTACACAAAACATCAAAATAAAAAAAATCAAACTTTTTAATTAAACTATTAAAAAGTTGAAAATGCCATTAAATTCGAAAGTGTCGAAAAGAAGAGGGGCGGTTCATTTTAAATGCAGGTAGTATAACAACTATTTTAAATAAAAAAAATATTAAGAATAAGACATATTAGTAATTAATTAAAAAAAAACAATGAATATTTCATTAATGTGCAGTTAAAATGTGGTCTTATCAAAAAAATTGAATTAGGAATAACTCAAAATTATGGAGCCTTTTCTAAAAACATTACACGCATATGTATACACATACAGTACCTAGTATGACGTGCTAACACGCGGACGTCATACTTCTTAGTTATATAACGGCATAGATAAAGTAAATAATCAATTGCACTTGTTTTGATAGTTTTTATTGAGCTTTTTAAGGAGCGAGATAAAGAAAACCTTCCGCAAGGTGTAATAATTTATTACCTAACTCTTCACATTATTTATTTAGGTAAGGGATACTTTTATAGAATGTCCCGTAATGAGTGAAGTGATTGGGGGATGATAGCTGAGCTAATAATCTATAAGAAACCCCAATATATGTCATACGAAAATATCACGTTTTTGAAATATTGAGGATTTTCAAAAATGTTGACCTTGCCCAATGTTTAAGCCTATGGTAGAATGTAGCATTTCATGTAGAATACAAGATTTTAACGGTATAGTACATAGAAAGTTCGTGTCTTTTGATATTTGTGTGTCAAACACATCGAATTTTGATGAAAATTCGAAACGACTTCAACGAATTTTGATGAAAATTCGAAATCAGATTGGCAAAGATTACTTTTTATTGAAGTATAGATCCAGAATTCAACGCAAGCAGAAGCTATCTACAAGGTAATACTAATATTAAAAACAGGAATTATTTAATTTTTTGTTTGTTTATTTATATTGAATGGGCTCCAAAACTAATGGACTGAAAAAAAATTCTATCAGAAACCTACAGTATCGCTGATGAACATAGGCTATATTACATTATACGCGAGAGCGAAGCCGCGTGGAACAGCTATTTGTATTTTTTTATTTATTTACGGCATAAATACTATTATCAGGTACATAAAGCCGTAAGCCGTAAGCCGTTCGTCCCATAAACACACCGTACCTTACAGAATAATAATTAATACTAACACCCGTATTCTTATACGTCCCTCGAGCTTTCCTCGACTTCACTCAACCTCTGTCAACAAAAATTTACATTCTGAGTCGGAAAAAAACACTACTAACTTACGTCCAATCACGTTAAGAGAATTTCGGAGAAGAAAATTTAACACCCCTACACCTATTTATTAAAATAATATGTTTTTATGTTATGAATTTCCGATTGAAATTTGTCAAACTTCATATTTGACGTAACCTGAGTGGAAGTAAAATTAAGGCAACTTCTTAGAATACGGGTTTAAAAGTCAGTAATAAAACAACAATAATACTAAACAACTTTTATTGTAGGAGCGCCATCTAGCGAGTGCGTTTTTATAATTTGAGCGTAGAAGTTTGCGGAGTCGCGCGGCGTGCGCGTGCGGTTCGGGTCGGTGAAGTCCACGTCGACTAGACCGAATTTTGATCTGAAATACAACAATCAAGCTTAATAATAATATTAAATTCTTTATTTCAGGACTAAATGACATCCCATAGCATAATTAATAGTCTATACTAGAGGTTCCCAAACTGTACGTGACTTCATTGCTCTGCCCTTAATCCTATTTGAAACAAGAACTCATCCTTCGCTGACACTAGGGCGTCTAAACATATAACTAAACTCGTAAGTGCGTCGCGGATTGAAAATAGGCTCCGAAACTACTGGCCTTGGATGAAATTTTTTACACAAATTGTTTGAAATCCAAGTTAAGACATGAGACAAGCTTTTATCCCGAAAATCCTACGGGAACGGGAACAGTATGTAATAAAAATATTTACGTATATCCGTCCATCCATTCGTAGTTGTCTATCAGAGACCAAGCAGTATACCGAGTTACATTTACGCCATCTTCATTTATTGCAAGTAATACCTGAAATCACAACATAATAATTTTCAATACATTTACAACGACCCGAATGGTTCAGTGGATAGTAATATTTATTAATTATTATTATAATGCCTATATATGTTAAATATTGTGAAAAACTTTTAAATAGGGTTCGTATATGTCAATAGCTTTATCTAGATCACTTTGCTGATAGTCGTTTAACTAGCTGTGATTTGTTGGTAACTGACTGTTCTATGACTGGCCAGCTGCGTAGAATCACAGTACATTTTACAATAATAAAATAAATTTGTTTATTACATAGATTCTACTCCTCTCCCAACTTCCTATCATTAATCCTCTCCTTATCCCCGCCCTTTCCTTGAAGCCGGCAAGGCATCTGCGTCGTTTCATGTTGTAGATGTTCATGGGCTGCGGTCAGTCACTTAACATCAGGTGAACTGCATGCCCCGCTTGCCTGCTATAACATGATATTTAGAATACGTTAATTTTTTCATGATTATTATCGAAAATTTTAAGTTCATAACGATGTCAGCAATCGATACCCGAGACATAGTCTACGATGGCTCGGTCACATAGAACGGATAGGGGAGGTCCCAGGACCCGTTTGACGGGGTGTCAAAAGGGAATACGAATAATAATTAGGTTTAGTGATAAATATCAATAGTAATATTATTAATCTGTATGTATGAAATAAATAAATAAAAAAAATAATAAACGACGTGCTGTTGGGCGACCTAGGTATCGATGGACTGACAGAGTGGAGGAGGACTTGCGCGAACTCGCAGCCCGGGACTGGCGAGAAATGGCGCAGAATAGAGAGGAATGCGTCTCGAAAGAGTTCAATTTCAGAAAATAATCCTTTTGACTTTGACTTTGACTTTGACTTTGACTTTGACTTTGACTTTGACTTTCACTTTGACTTTGCCTTTGACTTTGACTTTAAGAAAACTGTTCACCGCAACCTACTTGTTCCAAATGGTCTTTGTAATACTGAATCCGCCTGTCATCCTTGAGGTCCCGTTCTCGTGTGGAGTAACCGTTCTCCATGATCATGAACTCAACGTCACCGTAGTTCTTCTTCAGCCACGCCAGCAGCCTGCGAAGACCTTGCGGGTTCACCTGGAATTAGATTTATTAGTACCAAAGACTCTTTTTTATTTCTGACATCTTCTATTTACATGATTGCATGCATACTCTAATAATATAATGCTCAAGGTTTGTTTCTTTTTTAAAAAATTTCAATACTTTCTTGAATTGACTTCTTATATATTATAACTAGGAAATTGACCAATTAAGCCTCAATCAATTTGGCCTTTAAGACTACACAAGACTCGCTCTCGCCATACATTCGTTCTTAAATTTACATAAAACCAATCATAGGGTGGCCTTTTCAAGGCCACGTAGATTTCTCACGCATTCAGACTCAGTCCTGCATCAGTAACAGCCTAATAACCAGGGAAGATATCTAGACAGCATTCATTTCCCCCACTCTACATACGCCAGACCTCTTTAACCTACCTCTAATTTGTTAAACTTATATAAAACCAATCATTAGCAGCCTGTGGCCAATCGGGGTGTACTTCCAAGGCCACGTCGATTTCCTCCGCGCCGTACATAGACCAGGAATCAATCTGTTCCTTAACTTATTTATTTGTAAAACTTACATAAAACCAATCATTAGCAGCCTCTGGTCAATCGGAATGGTCATCATTTATTTCTACAGATCGGTCTCGGGCTCGAATCCCGGTGGGCCAAAAGAAATGTTATTGGGATTTCCGACAAAGAAATCTCAGTAACAGCTCTGAGTCAGTTGAGTTGGCGGTGTTGGAACACCCCCGTGCCTCGGAGAGCACGTGTGTTGTCCTGCGTCTGATCTCTCTCCAGTCGAGTCGGTCTGCCCCCATCGGGTAAGAGTTAAGGAATAGAGAGTTCACCTGTGTTCGCGCGTACACTTGTGCACTATAATATCCCCTGCGCAGCTGGCTAATCCCTGTCGAGATTGGCTACCATATCCGAAACCGGTCAGGGGAGCTATTACAGCCCTTTCTAACTTACCTTTAATATATAAAACTTACATAAAACCAATCGTTAGCAGCCTGTGGCCAATCGGGATGTACTTCCAAGGCCACGTCGATTTCCTCCGCGCCGTACATAGGCCAGGCGCCAATCTGTTCTCCCTCCTTGGCTGCCCGGGCCAACCGACTCGTGTAGTAATTCACCGCGTAGAAATCAAATGTACCTAGAATATTATAAAATATAGTAACTAATACTTATAATAAATGCGAAAAAAAGTTTAGTTTGTTTGCTGCCTTTTTATGCTTTATCAACCATTTTTTTAATATACAGCTGAGAGAACGGGGAAGGCTTATATATATATATATATATAGATAGAGTGCCTTTTATCTCAAAAATATACTATTCCCGTGTCTTGTCTCGTTTAGTGGTAATGAATAGATTCAAAAACTACTAGACCGGTTTTAAAAATTCTTTCACCATTCGAAAGCTACATTTTCCACGAGTAACATAGGCTATATAATATAGCAATCAAAATCCGTTGAGTAATTTTTCAGATCTAAGCATACATAGAAACAGACAGCGGAACTTCGTTTAAATGATTAACCATGGTTTTAAACCTTTAACAAACTCTTTTTCTTCGTCAGTGAACGCGGGTAGTCGTGACCTGGGGTACCCTTCCTTCAGGCTCTTCTCAGCGATGTATGCCTCGAAGGCGGCCGGCCAGCCCCCCTCCTGCGTGTATATTGGGTGGGAGTATAAACCAGCCTGGAAGTATTTAGAATACGTTATATTTAGGCCAGTATTTCCATCTCATTCCTCCTCCATCCTCTTCCACTCCTCTCCCAACTTCTATCATTAATTCTCCCCTTACATTTCCTTAAATAGGAGCCACTGAAAATCAGTCTTGAGGTTTCCACCTCATGTGTGACTGAGTGGTTATCCTTTTTTGAGAACTCCGCCAATTTTTCTTCAACCTTGTTTTTATTTGTTAACTGTATTTGTTTGTTGGTGGTGTTTTAAAAATAAATGTATTTTCTTTCTTTGCTTCTTTCTCTATCCCCTCGTCTTTCTTCAAGCCGGTAAGGTACTACGACACTTTGTTGTTGTAGATGTTCATGGGCTGCGGTCAGTCACTTAACATCAAGTGAACTGCATGCCTGCTATAACATAATATTCAGAATACGTTAATTTTTTCATGATTATTATTGAAAGTGTTAATTTCATTACAGTGTCAGCAATCGATACCCGAGACGTCGGCGACGTCAGCAATTCTTTTTACTTTATTCAGTAATGTAATAATAATGACATTTGACATTAAAAAATGCTAATGTTAAGCGGAACATAATGTATATTTAAAGTAATATCTTTATACCGTGTTTTGGCCGAATAAATACAAATTAGATAGATAGAAAGATTTGAAAATATTATTTTATTTTAGGAATAAGTTGTTGTGTGACAACCGATAATACTGAAAACAATATTATGATAGCCTACAATATTTCAAAATTTATTATATTTAATAGAACAAAATTTTACTTTGCATTGGAACACTACTGACAAACTTAAGGAAAGTTAATCAAATAAAGGTTTATAGTATATAACGACAATAATACATAGAACTGACTTTTTTATCGTAATTAGTATATTCCAAAAAAATCTTACTCCGTATTGCATTGCCAACTCTGCTTCTTCTTCGAACTCCTCGGAATATGGCTCCGCCCAGAATATTTGGTTTGTAAGCGAAAGTTTACCTTAAATAAAATTTGTAAAAAAATAATATGTTGTTGAGTGTATATCACAATAATACTTTTTAAGGAGGTATTCAGGGCCAAATCTTATACTTCATGATGAATATTTGAAAATCTGAAATGGATGAATTTTGGAGCGTCGTTACAAAATATTATTTTTTTGAGAATAAATGCATAGTTTTTAACGAAAACTGCCACTGTATATTTTAACTTCTAGAAGATATATAAATTTTTTTTGTATAGATTTCAAGAAAAATAAAATAAAAGTTATTTTCTACTTTTTAGAGAGAGGACGTCGGTCGTATTTTCAGGCAAGAATTTTTATTTATCTCTTTTTAGTGTCATGTGAAGGGTAATCACATCATCTAGTCACAATTTGGTTGATATATAGGTACATCATTAAATCTTAACTGCAGAGCTTATTCCGTTGATTTTCGAGGAGTTCCCTGAAATATCTTCCACATGGATGATCAGACTTGAACCAAATTTCTATGGGACCACACTGAAAGTCTATTCTTTCGAATGCAAAAAAAATTTCCAAATCGGCCCATAAACGCCGGAGATATGCGGTAACATACATAAAAAAGCGGTCGAATTGATAACCTCCTCCTTGTTTTGAAAGTCGGTTAAAAATTGAGACAAATACTAGCATATACCATATCTATGAATGTAACATTGCCGTGCGATGGAAGATAAGCTCTTGCAAAGTCATACTTGACTCTCAATTGCCATTTTAAAATATAGTCAAATCTTTTCAAGGTTATCTTATCAAATTTTTACAGGGAATTTTCCATAATAAATAAAATATTTCGTACTGATTCCGTGGACAGAAGTCTGTTGGACGTTTAAGAAAAAAAAAATGCTGAGATACGTTTTGAACTCTTACACTGTCTTAATGTACAAATTATATAATTAAAATACATTACTATTTGATTCTTTTCAATCTCACCGTGGTATTTAGGCCTAAACTCTTCATCATACGCCCTCCACGCAGCAGCATGTGCGAGTACCGCATTCTTATTGCACACGTAACTACCAAGACCTGGGCTGAGGATGCCAGGAGCTATCACACCCATTATGTACTGGACGTCACAAATGACTATCGGCTCGTTCAAGGTGATCCAGGTCTTCACCCGGTCTCCGAAGAGTTCGTATGCTACTATCGCGTAATCTCTGAACCATTCGACGATTAGAGGGTTTGCCCAACCACCTGGAACAATAAAGATTAGTATATTTCTGGAAGGAACCATATAAATACAAAGAATAATGTAATTACAGGTGCACTGACGTGTTTTTTCAAAAACTCCTAAGTTCAACTTTAACTCAAAAGTTCCTCTCTTATCCTGTTCTACTCCTCTCCTAACTTCCTATTATTAATCCTCTTCTTATCCCCTCCCTCACGATACTTATGTTGTAGTCGTTCATGGGCAGCGATCAGTCATTTAACATCATGTGAAACGCATGTTCCGCTTGCCTGCTCTAACATAAAAAATGATACTATCTGTGCCCCGTGGTCGCACATAATTCCCGTTTCGGTGATATTTCCTGGATATGAATTAAGTCTTTATTTCCGGTCTTAAACTATGTTTGAACAAAATTGCATCCAAATCGATTCATGGGTTTAGGCATGAAGTAGAGATAGATAGAGTTACTTTCGCATTCAGAAGAGACTTAGGCCATAAAATATATGTATCATCAAATATTATGTTAGCGTAATTCAAGTATTGTTTTCAAGTGCTCTTACGCTGAAACGGATTCTAGATAACGATTCTTAATATGATTTTCTAGATTATATCATAATAAACAACGCAAAATCTTTGTTTGCTTGGTCCAATTGAAATAATAGGTTTCACTTTATATATAATCGTAAAACACTCCTTTAGTTAACATACTCGTATCTGTAAACAAACACAAGATTATACTATACTTGTATCTGTTCATCAAATAGTTGATCGTTCAAAAAATGTCTTAATATAATTATCTATACAAAACTAGTGACGAAATTCATAAATGAAACCGATAACATATAAATTAGGCTAAAAATATCCGATTCATTAAAACCATAAATTAGTAAAGGAATGGGTTTTAAATCAGTTTTTAATTCATAAGTACTTTTTTATTATAATTTAGGATATTCAAGGTTTAGTTGTTATTATAATAAGCACAAATAAGAGCCCAATGTTGTGGAATAAATGCGATAAACACTATTATTTAAAAAAAAATAATGAGCATTTTTAATTTAATCCAAAGTTGTCACGATTTTATGCAACATCCATGTTCTTAGGTAGGTATATTACATTGTACTAAGAATCTCTCGGAAATAAAAAAAAGGAGGGAGAGAAGGTTTCTAGAAGGGAGAAGGAGGCTCCTCAGAAAAAACAATAACCGTTATGAAACATTGCCAAATTAAAACGTGATAAGAATCGACGAATTTTTGTGTATTTTTCTATGCAGTATCAGTATTTTGGAATAACAGTGAATTTACCAAAGCATTATGTGAGAAACGTTTGCAAAGTTACTTTTCTGACAAAAAGCCCTTAATTCTTACCTAAATCCTGTAAATTTTGTGGCAGATCCCAATGATACAACGTCACTACAGGTTCGATCCCTTTCTCCAACAAGGCGTTGATGAGATCATTGTAGTACCTCTTGCCATCCTCACTTATTATGTTGGAAAAGCCGTTGGGTAAGAGCCTTGACCAGGCTATTGAAAAACTGGAATAAATAAAGCATATATTGAAGTTATTTTTCAGTTAAGTATTAAAAAATTGTAAAATTATCAAATATAAAAAGAACGTCGGAAAATTATATGTATAACTATTCTGAGTAACTGCAATGTCGGTATTCCATATTATTGTATCCACCTTCGAATATTAATCCTAAACCTATTTCTAGTCTTGCGATTATTCATGATAGCTATGATCATCCTACTAATGTTATACATACGAAAATATGGATGGATGAGTATTCGTTACTCATTCACGAAAGAACTACAGAACGGATTGGAATGAAACTTGGTATGCATACAGGTTAGGGTCCAAAATAACACTTTATATCCCGGAATTTTCACAGAATCAGAAAATGAGAAAACGAAATTAAAATGTATTAATTTCTTCCAAATTTTTAACTAAACAGCTAATATTAGAAATATCGGATTTTGGTGCCCCATTCACTGTACGAAACTTTACTTTTCTGCTTCGGCACGGCATTGCTTGTGTCCTATTGCTTTAAGTACTTTCTATACCGTAATATTATAAAAATCGTACCGATAAAAATGTAGCCCTAAATCGGATGCCAGCTTCACATCTTCCTTCCACTTCTCATAGGAATTACACGCGACGTCTCCGTTAGAGAGATCCGATATCGCCTCCGGCTTATTGTGACTGAAAACATCCCAGACATTGGGCGATTTATCTGCAAACCAAGTAATTAATAATAACAATCATTAACCAAAATGGAAGATTAGCACTGGCTGCCTGCAGCACGATGCTCAGGTTGGACCTTTTTGTGGCAGTTGTGTGCATAAAATAAAATACAAATAAAAATATTTTATTAACCAATAATGTGTTATATTAAACTAATGTGGGTAAAGGCTTCCAAGCTAAGCGCAGCCTGTGATATGAAAACGAGTGCCTTCCTACGGATGAAAAGCATTTTTTCTTTTTCTGTATTCTTAAATCACTGTGTAATATACACAATTGTTTCAAATAATTTGTTTTCTTTCTTTCTTTGTTACATAATTATGCTCATACTATTTATACATACTATAGAAATGAATTCATTTATGAATTTATCTAATATTGAGGACTTGATTAGCGCAGTGGATAAACTAGTATTTATTGCGACAAAGGTCAGATAATTAACTGATAAATATTGTGATTTTCTACTGTCTGGGTCTTGGTTTATCTACAGAATGTATGTATTTAAAAATAGGTATGTTTATCAGTTGTCTAGTTTCTACAGAAGAAGCGTGGTTTAGTTTGGAACTACGTAGATGGCAATGTGCCATATAAATATCAGAAAACATTTATTTATTTAAAGTAAGTTAAAGATTTTTCATAGTCAAAACGCATTAATTTTTCATTTTCAATCGACTAAGGCTAAAGCATCCACATGTCGGTGGAACGCATCGAACCCGTCAGATTTTACGAATTATATTCTTTGTACAGAATGTCACACGTCCATTGATCTGCATCGTACGGATTTCATTTTCCTTGCAAATGGATCCTATGCGTTCGACCTGTGGACGCTTAGCTTTAATCTCAATTCTGAAAAGCATATATAAAAGATTGATTTACCGCTAACATTCCAGGCACCCTCCACTTGATAGGCCGCGGTGGCGGCACCAAACAGGAAACCCTTTGGAAATCGTTGTCCGGCCGCCAATCCACACACCACACTGTAATAAATAAAGACAATGAAATAATAATACTATACTAATATTTTTAATATTAGTATTATTATTTTCATTGTCTTAATTAATAAAAATAGTAATAATTAATTATTTTCTACTCTGAATGCACTACCTGCATATTATATGCAACTTCTCCTAATATTTTTCGGTTGTCGGAAAGGGATCGCTGTAAGCGATAACACCTCTATTTGTACTTATCACTTCTATTGCTCTATTTTTTCTTGGCGTATCCTTTTTTTGTGCAATAAATAGTTATTCATTCATTAATATACTCAAGAGGGAACTTTTTGTGCTACATCATCACAGAGTTCCACAGGCTATAAAGTTATAAAAAAACAGTCCACTCTCGGCGTCGGCGACGTCAGCGACTGCCGACACCTAGGCGCATAAAGAAAAAGAAGATTTAGGGAGGTCTCCTAAAAGTGTTCCGGGAAGAATTGTCATTTTATTCAACCTAATAATGTACCTACTGCTTTTAATTTACTATTGAATTAAAATAAAGAGAACAATTTTAAAAATATTAAGCAGACTTTTTAATAATCAAACCAACAGTATAAATCATAAAAGAAGAAATAAACTGTACATAACAAACATAATATTACGTTCTGACGTATTGCGAAACATATCGCATATTTAACTTGCAAATCTATTTTTAAACTTATTTATGCTTATCAGACGTATAATTATTTAAAATTTAAATAAACGAAAATAGTAAATATTGACTCTTAATTTCACTCACAAAGATAAAAGCAATAAAGGATAATATTATTATTTATTACTAATTGATAACTTAATTTATTCTAATTGAGGTTATTTCGGGTTAAGACCACCTATTTTTTTAGTCTTTCTTTTAAAACTCTTTATTTTACAAAAGGTACAAAAATGGAGATATATTCGGACAGCCTTACTAGGTTTTTCTACTGGAAAGGTTAGGTGAGAACATTTTTTAGAGGCAGTTCAATTACTTTTACTTTTTTAAGTCTTTATTTGAAAATAATACACTGTTTACCTTACAATCTAGTGTAAATTATAAATCCGTGGCTGGCGTGAATATGTTGATATGTCTAAAATAGCAATTTTACAGGGCAGCAATTTTAAACTTTGACGACGTCTGGTAAATCAGTTAATTAGTTTAACACAAGTGTTTCTGTTATTTCTAATGTAATTTTACGTCCTCTTTTAAATGATCATAATAAAAAAACCAAATTTTCCATAGATAGCGTAATAATAGACTTGTCAATTCGTTCACCAGCTAGTTATCAACTTATTCACCGAGTTGTCAACTTATTCACTTTAATTTCATCCAGTTGTCAACTTATTCACTTACATTTATCATCTTATT